>JPKE01002962.1:0-39408 GCA_000750995.1 Pseudogymnoascus sp. VKM F-4520 (FW-2644) | reverse complement strand
CACAGCCCACTCACTCCCCCCATCAAAACAACTATGCTGCCACGCCCCCCAATGCAGCGCCTCAACCGCCACACCCGTGCGCCCATCGCACTTCGGCGCCTCCTTCGCTTTCTTAAGCTGATAATCGCGGATCCGCTCCGGCGCACCCATATCAATATCCACCTTGACCCTATTCGCTGCGATACCGCCCTCTCCAGCCTTAATATTAATAGCCTCCTTCACCTCCGCCCCGGGTACAATAACCACGTCCTCCGAGTTGCTGAACTCAATCTCCTCATTGAAGCAGGTATACAACCGTGCCTCGAATCCTCGTGAAGAAGGTGGATCGCACTCGTAGATTGTCTTTGGAACAGCGGCGCGGTCGCGTGGCCAGGTGCCGGTGGAGAAGGCGATGCGGGCTGGGTCGGAGGGGGAGAGGGGGTAGTAGTAGGAGAGGGTTGCGTTGGGGCCGGTGCCGAAGACGCCGCCTGTCCGGGGGGCGTTGACGGGAGGAGTGGAGGCAGAAAAGAAGGGGAGGGCTAGGAGTTGGGCGAGGGGTGCCATTTTGGCGGGGTTGGTGGTGGTGGTGGTGGTAGGGTTCGTGTATGGGAATGAGGGTGTTGTTGATTTTGGGATGGGCGATATTTAGGAGGAAAGGGGAAACGAGGGGCGATGTGCGGGATAAGGGGATGAAATAGGAAGAGAGGGGTATCATGGGACGCAATGAACAGTGGGATGTTGTTTTAAAACAGGCCATTGTTGATGGTGAGCCCTGTGTTCTGTGGTCGAAGGGTCCAGTTAGCCTCGAAATCACTCACTCTCGCTGTCAACAAATCATCCCACATCTGCATTTAGCTCCGAAACGCGCGGTCTTTGCAACGGAATCATACAATCCCATGGGAAAAGAGTTAAAATCGATTAGTCAAACTATCGCATCGCACCAGGGCTCCAAACTCTCAAACTCCAAAGAAAGAATCGCCCCTCCTAAAAGGGGGGATCCTCACGCACGCACGATATCTACGCCATATATACATCCCAATCCCGCGCTTCCCAATCTACCTGAACTTGCTGACGATGACTGCAAGAATGAGCAGCACAAGAACCGTGATAATCGCAATCGTAATAATCTTATTCGTCGCCATCCTACCACCAAAATCAGCTCGGGCGTCAATACTCCCCCTTCCGTATCTCCCCACATGCCTCCCGTAATAACAGTTGTAAAAGAGAAAAAAGACTCACCTCCTTGCCATCCCCTTCAGCGTCTTAACACTGCGATCGACGTATCCCTCACTTTGTAATAGAGTCTCATGCGTATGATCAATCACATGCCTCTGCCGATGCAGATCTGCCAGCGTGCTTGCACCAATATCCTCCGTCTCGTTCGCTAGCCTCTGGCTGTCTCGCAACCGCTGCGTCGAGCGGTCTAGGCGCTCCGTCCCGCTCAGCAGCTGCTGTCGCTGCTCTAGCTGTACGTCCCCCCCGCTTGGATCATCGGCATAGCGCGCACCGAAGAGGGCGGCGCGGTCGTTCGACAGGTTCGCCAGTCGCCTCTTGGCGGAATCGGTGTCGGTCTCGTGGTTGCGGAAGCGTTGGTTTATCTTGGTGCGTGCTGCGGAGGGTATGTTGGATTTCTCGAGGCGCATTTGGTCGAGCTGGGAGGAGTTAGTTCGGGGCCCAGGCTACTGAGTTGAAGGTACGGGGAGGGGGATTAAAGGGGAGGCAACTCACGAGTTCGTTTGCCTCCTCTAATGCGCGCTCGGCTTGAGAGATGGCAGCTTTGCGCGGCTCGCCGGAGAGCTCTGGGATCTGGTCGAGCTTCTGGTTTAGATCTGCCTGCACGAGCTTCAGCTCGGCCTCATAGCTGCTGAATAGCTCGGAGCCGGCGTCGGTGTCGAGGGGGTTCGCCATGGTGGTGGTTGGGGTGTTGAGAGTTTGAGGTCGGGGGGGCTGGTTTTATTGAGAGTTGCCTTGGTCGCTGCTGTAGCTACTGTGTTTTGCCCAACTGCCCTTTCGCCGTGACAGCGCTGGTTGTGAGGATAAGACTGCTGGGTGAGGCGAATAGAGTCGCGGGTATTTCAGGTATTAAATGCGATGGGATTGTAGAGAAGCGCGGGGAGTTGTTGTTCTTTGATGGTTACCTTGAGTCCTGGCCATGACGACGACTGACCTTGAGGCCCTGCGCTTAACTCCAACCCCCCGGTTCGGCTTCAAGATTATCCTTTAGCCGGCAACTGACTTGGATTTGGCGCTAAGCCTATTTACGCGTCTCCGCCTGTGCATATGTGAATAATTCGATATTTATCCATTTTCCATTATTATCCATTATCCAAGTGATATTTGAAACTTGCCAGATGCCATAATTCTCCCAAGTCTTGCTTTGTATGGTTTTATGTGATGGTGATTCTCGTGCCGCGAACATGCATACATCCAGTACTTACGCTACAGCTATACGCACATATATTCAACTCACTGTGGCCGGGAACGGGCTGATCCCGCCTCAGTGACCGTGAAGGCTCACCAACTTTCAGGACTGTGTCCGCACGAGACCACGATGGGAGACTTGGGGTTCTTGGTACTATGACCCGGATGGGCTTACCTATATGGTTTATTACCGCAGATTCCGAGGTGTCGGAGAGTTGAGATAGTACTCTACTAGAGCCATGTCCCGGCAGAATGTCAGATGCATGTGGGTTCCTTACTTTCTTCCCAAAGTGAACTTATATGGCGCACTTGACTAAAAGCAGCTGAATTAGACATGGAACACTCATCTACAGACCAATCTTCTACTCGGAATGCTATTTTAACTCTATAAAGTTGCTACTGCCAAGATCAAAGTATCGGGGTCTGGACGTTCTCACAGTTGGTTGTCCTACTCCGCAGTACCATCTGGCTGGCGATCTCCGCCGGGAGCGAGCCCTAACCCCCCATATATCGGTGAACACCGACGACGCCCACAACGCCATATTTGTGGGGAAGATAGGGGAGAGCTGGTCGTAGCTGCATTGCCCCTGGAAACACGTTGGAAATGCCATGAGAGAGATACAGAAGCCGAGGAGACCCACATGATTTGCGGGATTTGAATGCGCCATGATGTAGTTCGTTCAATTGCACCACAATATGATGATTATGAATAGCTATCGAAATGCCCATCGTGGCCGTCGCTAGCCCAAATGTGCACCCGAGTCGTCGAGTCGAGTTGTGGGTCGGAGTCCGCCACTTACCGGCACTCTTCACATTGCGGGCATATTAAAGTAGGTCTGGATCCTGCTTTAATATGGTTCGAACTCGATTATTAGCGTACGACGTCTTGAGAACTGTATTGACTATGAACGGAATACTCGGAAAAGACCTTGAGAAGCAAGCCAGTGAAGAGCAGCAACAAGTTGAAGTTATGGATCCGATTGCCAGAGAGCCCATGGGGCCTGTGCCTGCACAAGATCTAGAGAAGGGCGACTCGATGTATGCGAAGCTCGCAAGAATGGGGTCGAAGTTGAAAGTTGAAGTACGAGGCATTGAGCGAGTCCCGGAGAATGAGAGGACAGACACTTCGTACTGGAATATTGGATCCATGGTACACCCATTTTTACCTTCCCTCTCATGACTATCACTACGTTAAGTGTCTCTGATTTATTGTGCATCTATCATAGTGGCTGGCTGCCAACATGGTTGTCCCGTCCTTCACAATTGGGGTGCTGGGCCAAGCCATGTTCGACTTGGGATTTGTGGATGCAGCGTTGGTCATTATCTTCTTCAATCTGCTGTCGGTCTTGACTGTCTGCTTCTTCTCCACATTCGGTGCGGCCTTTGGGCTGCGCCAGATGGTGCTCTCAAGGTTCTATTTTGGATGGTGGGGTGTAAAACTGAGTAGGTTCTTATCCCCCTTTTATTTATGGACACACCTCTTACCACTTATATTTTGCAGTTGCGCTATTCAACGTCTTGGCATGCATCGGCTGGGCCTCAGCAAATATTATAGTCGGAGCCCAGTTGATTAATGCAGTGAATAACGATGTGCCTGGGTTCGCGGGAATCCTTATCATCGCCTTCTGCACGTTGGTTATCGTCTTTTTCGGATATTGAGTGGTCCACGAGTATGAACACTGGAGCTGGATTCCCACCTTCATTGTCTTCCTAATTCTCCTCGGTACCTTCGCAAAATCCGGTGACTTTGTCAACGTTCCCATGGGCGCTGGCAGGGCAGAATTAGGGAAGGTTCTCTCGTACGGATCCACCATCTTCGGCTTTGGGACTGGCTACACTGCCTTTGCAGCAGATTACACTGTATATCAGCCAAGCAAACGTTCTCCTCGCAAGATCTTCCTCGCGACATGGCTTGGAATCCTGCCAACACTGCTCTTTACAGAGTTACTAGGCGCTTATGTGGTAACAGCGACGGCTCTGAATGGTGGGGATAACATATACCAAAGAGGCTACGAACAGTCTGGGATCGGAGGTCTGCTCGCCGCCGCTCTCTTCCCCACCCTCGGTGGGTTTGGAAAGTTTTGCCTCATCATCCTCGCCCTCTCCGTCGTCGCCAACAACTGCCCCAATATCTACTCCGTCTCCTTGACGCTCATGATAATGGGCAGCTGGACTCGCCACATCCCCCGCTTCGTCTGGACCGTCATCGCCACCGCCGCCTACATCGCCATCTCCATCCCAGGCTATAGCAACTTCGAAGCAGTCCTCGAGAATTTCATGCATTTTATCGGATATTGGCTAGCTATCTACGAAGGCGTTGCACTTACCGAGCATTTCGTCTTCCGCCGCAGCTTCGCCGGATACAACGTGGAGGACTACGATAACCGCGACAAACTCCCACCCGGCATCGCCGCCGTCCTAGCCTTCTTCTGCGGCGTCGTCGGCATGGTCACCGGCATGAGCCAGTCGTGGTGGGTTGGACCCGTTGCGCTGCGCGCTGGCTCTGCGCCCTTCGGCGGCGATCTGGGCTTTGAGCTGGGCTTTGCCTTCGCTGCGGCCTCGTACTGCCTGTTCCGCACGATCGAGCTACGGGTCTTCAAGCGCTAGGCGTGGGCGCTGTGTGAGATGGGCGATAAGGCAACTGTACATCGGTGTTGTGCTATACGTGACCGCTGGCTCGGGCGCTAGCGCCAGGGTTTGTCGTCGCTTTGGCTGGTGGGGCTACGACAAGGCTACATAAGGAAGGAGATACTGTAGAACAGTATAATGGATACTTTGAATTGACCACTATATAAGCTAGCTGATCGTCCATATGTGCATGTGTATATTTGCCTAGGAGCTAAACTGAGCTGGCGAACCAAAACTATTTTTTTCAACCTAGACCATGGCCTGGCAACACTACTATATAAAACGGCTAAACGTATACAGCTATTGCAAAACGGGAAGATATATAAGCTAGCGCTTTATAAGGTAGTTTTCTAATGTTAGAAGTCGGCTTTCTAGTTCTTATAAATGGTAAATTAGCTATCTAGAGGTTGATTGTTAAGAGGTTAATTAACTACTTGCCTAAAACCTCCCAACCTTAGTTCATTAACTACTCATCTCTAACACCTCTTTATTCTAAGATGTAATTTATTACATTTGTACTAAGGCAGCCTAAGTTATATTTAGCGTTATGTTTACATTTTAGACATAGTTGTAAAACACTAAGGACTATGGTTTAGAGGAGGAAAGGAGTAGAATATATAAAGAATGTAGAAAGGAATCTGTCTTATATTATGTACTATATGTAAAACTCCGCCGAGACAATAGGGATAATCTATAAGCGGCAATCCCTGGTGTAGCAACGGTACTCTAGGACCCTTAATGATCAATTGCCCGCAAGTTACAGCGTCTACCAATTGGCCAGGCCAATCGCGCATCGGAATTATCGGCCTAATTGATGTGGTGCCTGGCTGATCTCCTCCAGCTGTGTCCATTTCCTTCCTACAATGGAACGGCTGCGATACAGTGCCATCGCAGATCTATACTCCTGAGTGTAGAAAAGCTCCGCTTTTTCAAAATTCTTCTAATCTAGGTATCACCCATCAAAATTCACTATGGGTCGAGTATCATCCAGAGTGAGGCTTGGGTACGGCCCGGGCCTACCCAGATACAAGTCTGGAACCAATAAATGACGTTGTCCTAAGAATATTGTTTCGCTGTTTTGTTTCCAAGTCCAGCCTCGGCGCGTAGCATGGATAAGGCTGTGGTGGCGCTGGTGGAGGCTTAGAAGGGTGTGTCTGGTGGTGTGTCTGGTGGCGCTGGTGGAGGCTGAGGGGTACACATTTCATGCCGTGTCAAGGCGCAGCCCAAGCTGCCTAGTAGATAAGTAGAGCAGAGGGCCGAGGGCCCAAGCAAGGCTCCGAATCACCTTTTTCAAAAATTCTGGAAGTTGTTCTTACTTTCAGATTTATCGTTCAGAATTTGTATCAGTATTGATTCTTCGCTCCATGGCAGGTAGATTGCGGGTCAGGCGCCATGGCTTCACTGAGCTTCACCCTGGCGGAAACGCAAACGAAAGACCTGTAGCAGAGTATGTGCAGCCTGTTGAAGATATCGTCGCATTCTAATTTTCGCAATAGTATTGTACTCGTACACGGTCTCGGCGGTCATCCGATAGACACATGGACATACACCCCGCCCAAGCTCAGTGCAGGAGGCTTGAGACGCACACTAGGAATTCCTAAAAAGCAGTCAGAAGAACGGGATAACGATGGAGACAGAAGTATATTTTGGCCTGCCGAACTCTTACCTCAGTCGGTAAAGAACGCGCGAATACTCACGTATGGCTACGACTCCGACCCCGTCCACTTTCTTAATTCTGTAAATCGAAGTAATATATATCAGCATGCCACAAATCTGCTGCAGAACCTTTCTGATGAGCGAATGGAAGATGTATGTTTCCTACCCTACTAAAATTGCTTCATCATTAACACGAACTAGCCCAATCGACCGATTATTTTCGTAGCACACAGCCTCGGTGGCATATTGGTAAAGGATGTTAGTGGAACCTGCTTCTAATATCTTCTCTATATACTGACGTTGTGGAGGTCTTGAAACAATCTCAGGATGCGAAATACAAAGCTGAATTGCAACCTATATTTCCCTCGACCTTTGCCGTCATCTTCCTCGGGACACCCCATCGAGGAAGCGACTGGGTCGGCATTGCAGAACGAGCTGCAACTTTTGCTATTGGGAAGAACGATACCAACATTCTGCGGTCTTTAAAGGTTGATAGTTCAGAGCTGCAGCGTCTTGTAGATTCTTTTGCCGTCATGCTGAGAGAAGATGCCTTCAAGGTTCACTCGTTCATTGAAGGCCATGGTATAACGGACATTCCGGGATTTACTGGCAAAGTAAGTCGCCTCAAGCAGATCTACAAGGATAAGTACTTACTATTTTAGATTGTTGAAGAATTCTCAAGTGTTATAGGAGATGCTGCGGAAACTCGTTACGTGTTGGATGCAAATCATAGGACTATGTGCAAGTTTTCAAGCAAGGACGACGATAATTATGCGAAGGTGCTACAACGGATCAAGGCTTATATTCATTCTATTGAGCTCGGTGCTGGGTTGAGACCTGGTGAGTAAGAACATGAGCGAGAAACGTAGTATTTCATAGGTCCAATATATTTACCCTTAGAAAAATACTGATTTGACGGGTATAGATCCGCAAGGCATTGGTGAACCCAGAGTCTGTGAGGTTCCGAACCCAGTAAATCATTTCCATGGCCGAAGTGATGTTCTCTCTGAAATGGAAACGCATTTATTAGCTGCTCGCCCAGAAGACGAACAACAAAAGATATTAGTTCTTTGGGGTTTGGGCGGAATAGGAAAATCCCAAATTGCTCTTGCCTATGCACGTCGACATCGCAACTTGTACAAGAACTGCTTGCAAATCGATGCCAGCAGTAGGAGGTCTCTAATTCAAGGGTTTACATTAGCGGCAATGGAGATACGGGCACAGCTCAATTTGGACCCGATTCAGCAACAAAGAGACCTGGATGACATCAATTCACTTCAAGTAAACTTCGTCAAATCATGGCTTTCGGAGCGCAAAAGCCGATGGCTCATCATCTTTGACAATTACGATAACCCTGCAGAAGTTGATCTCCAGTGGTATTTCCCTAGAAGAAGCATAGGTGATATCGTCATCACTTCTCGTCTTAAAAATTCGGAACGAGTGGGATACGGCATATCTGTGAAAGGGATGAATCCACCCGAGGCTCAAGACCTCCTTTTGAAGCTGGCACGCCCTGGAAAGAAGGACCATTCAGAAGAACATTTGCGCCGGGCGAGTGCAATAGCAGATTACGTTGGACATCTTCCTCTAGGCTTGGAGCTGGCTGGGGCCTGCATAGCACAGATGGGCGATACCAATCTCATAGGCTATGCTGGATGGATCCAAGAGCAAAACGAAAGCTCAATCAACGAATCTCTGAAGTCAGTTCCCGCAGCCAAGTATCTCTCGCGGTATCAGATGGGTGTGTTTGATACGTGGAGACGCTCGTTCCAAATGATCGTGGCTAGCAACCCAGGCGCCGCTTTCCTTCTCCAAACTTTCGCCTTTTTCGATCGAAAACAGCTCAATGTACATATGTTCCGTGATGCAGTTCGAACAAAGTACTATTGGACGCCATTGGGACAAATGGAAAGACTCAAGCCAGAGGAAGCTGGTGTGCCAAACTGGTTGGTCTCTCTAGCTACGAATACGAGCGATGAGTGGGACAAGACAAAGTTTGAGAGAACACTTTCCGACCTGGAGAACTTCTGTTTTATTCGAAAAGAGACCAAGGAAAGCACGGAGGATACAGAAACCGACGAGTACGACATATATATCCACCCTTTGGTGCACCAATGGAGTAAGGACGACCTTCAGCCAGATTTGAAAAGGAAATTTGCGTTCAATGCGATATGGATTTTCATCCATAGTATGGACGACTGTGCATTACAAGCCGATAAAGATCTTCTTCTGATGGATGATTCTCGCTCCTTAGATAAAATATCACGCAGGCTCCGAGCAGTCAACTTTGACGACTCGATGGGCGAAGGTATCTGGCAAGCTGCGCTGGGTAGCACGTTTGATATCCTTCGAAATATGGCAGGCCTGAATGATGCAGTCTCTTTCCTGTTCCGCGGTGGCCAGTTCCAAACCGGGGGAGGGGGCTTGATGGACGACTTTCTGGATCTCATGATAATGCTCCAGGATTTCAGACTGCTCCTCGACCGAGCTTACTGCCCGGAACTCGACCCAAGACAGGAATATAGGTGTATTCCGCACTTTGAGTTCCATGATACATATGCAGTCCTGATGGCGTTTCAAGCCAAAAAGATGGATCTCGCGGCGGTGCAGGATGCCAGCGACATTTTCAGCACTGCCAAGGGCTTTTGTGCAGGCAAATCCGAGTACGCCAGAGCGCTCCTTCTTTCCTGTGCCGTTGTACATGATTCTCTCCACTGGGACAGACTAGCCAAATGGGCCCCGCTCATAGACGATCTAATACTAAAGCTCAAGACCCCCGGTGAAGACCTTGAATTCTCCATCCTGACCATTGCGGCCTGCGCACAACTTTCGATATCCTTCAGCTACGCCGTCGGTCTGAACCACCACAACAACACGAACCCAGCCGCAGACCCAATGAACTTCCTCGACAAAGAGAGGAATGAGGCCCTTAGAGTGCTAGCATCGCTAGCTAAAGTTGCTCTTCGAAGTTTAGAAATGATCAAGTCTTATCAAGATGCTTTCGAAGGCAGGATACCCTTGGGACAGCTTACTTTGACTTCGGCAGTGCAGTGGCAGCTACAGCTCAGCTATGCATTCCACTGTCTCAGGGAAGGCCGACCGGACCAAGCCGTTACAGTGTTCCACTCCGCTGTACGCAATATTAAAACCCTAAAGGGGCCCGAAGCCGCCAACGCTACAACCAAGCAAATTGCCTATGCAGCAGAAACGAATCGGAAGATTGGCAAAATTATGTTGCAAGCGTCTCTTGCATGGGAAGAAGATCCAGACGCTTCACACGATGACCGCGACAATATGCTCGATTTATTCGACCAAGCGACAGAAATAGATCCCTCCTGCCTCACGGAATTCAAAGTACCAAGCGATAGAGCTCAAATATTCCCCCGAATCGGTCTACGACGGCAGGCACTCAAGTCGAGCACCGTCTCGTCGACCAGTCAGCCTCTAGAAGGGACAATCGCTAGTCTTGTTCCTCCCAACTCCTACGACCCTACGACCCATGATAACCCTCGGATGCTTGAGCTCCAGCCAAGAAGAAGTTCAATTGCATTTTCTAGGGCGTTTAACGACCCAAAAATCGTAAATAAAGCTAGGAATATGATCACCAAATTCAACGAAGCCATGTCATCCAGGACAGAGCCGCCAGTTCCAAGCTATGCAGCAGCACTGATTCCAACAATACAACAAGAAATTCCTAGACTGGAAATCCCACATATGAATCTGGAACTAGAAGAACCAATTGAAACCAGACGAGAGCGTTTCGTTAAAACACTCTACACGCCACCGCGAATCACCAGCCAAGTGGGTCCAAATGGCCAGATCTTCGTCCTAACTTTGACAGGAAAGACGATTACGCTGCCTTTTGATCGAACGGATACGGTGGATAGACTTAAGTCCAGGATCGAGGATAAAGAGGGGATTCCGCCGGATCAGCAGAGGATTATCTTTGCGGGGAAGCAGTTGGAGGATGGGAGGACGCTGTCGGATTATAATGTGTAAGTTGTCTTTCTGTGAGTAAATTGTAATGAAGACTGATTTTGTATTAGCCAGAAAGAAAATAATCTCCACCTGGTTTTGCGGATGCGGGGAGCTTAACTTAGCGTCGCTGTGAAGGGGTAGGAGTGTGCTGAGTGCGGACGGAACGTGATCTCGGTCAACGTCGATAGGGCAGCTCTGGATGATCGGCCAAGGCTAGACTCGTCAAGCGGGGTTGGAGAATGGAATGTATTTTTTCGGAATGAATGCGGGGACCCTAGGATTCTGTGCTTAGGATTAGGGTTGGGACTGAGCTGGCTAACTAAAGCTGTTTTTTTTTGTACAACTTAGACCATGGCTTAGGCCCCAATTGTTACCCAACCTGTCTATGAGAAGTGAGTCGAGATGAGCATTTTCAGTGTTGTAACGGTGTAGAAATGAGACGCGCTACCATCGACCCGTCCCGCGGATTCGGACACAGTTGTTGCGTAAGAGCAAGGGCGAGGACGGGGAAAGTTTCAAGCAATATTTAGTCACCGGTCGCTTTGAGGTTACGATAGTTTAAATAATACTTCATTATTAGCTGATTACTAGACCTATCTCTCACAGTTTGCACTTTCAGTTCTACATCAAAAACCTCACCAGACGACAATTTATTAGACACGACACTCAATGGATGGCCATAACTTCCACAGTGGTTCCTCCCGAAAATCCCTCTAGATGATAGAGGGGCTCCAGGCGGGCTTTGCTCTGGAATAATATATAGCGCTTAATAAACCATGGTAGCCAGGTTCGCGTCTGATAGGCGGCGTGGCGTCTCGTAGGGACCCCGAAAATATAATCCAACTCTTCAAGCGTACGTTGCCTGCTAACTGTCAGTAAATGCCGGAAGTTACTACGGCAAAACTTACTTGGTTTCGGGTAGGAAGAAGAAAATGATGACAAAGGCTACCATGTTCAGACCAGCGTAAAAACAAAACGCTGTACAATTTATCAGCAAGAACTGCTAGTTTGGATCCTCCTGCTCACCTCCAGTAGGGCCCATGCCACTTAAAATTGACGGGAACGTCAAGCCAAGAATACTAGAAAGTGTATTGTTGATAAATACCGAAAAGGCGACTCCAATCTCCCGATGGGACAACGGGAAGCACTCCGAAGCATAAACATTTGGAACAGGCCCAATGCCTAAAAATTATTAAAGAGGAACCACCGAAGCACAGAAGAACGTACCAGGTGAATATAGCGCTGTAAACAAGTAAATAAAAAACGCGATAAGTGGCAGGCGTGCGTTGTTCTCTGCGGGAATAAGAAAGCAGCATCCTGCGGCAATCAAGCACCAGGCCATATTAGGGAAAGTAAAGAGCAGCAGATTCCGGCGGCCAAACGTATCGATCGTCCAGATGGCAGGAAAGGCGAAGATAAAGTTGACAAGGCCAAACCCAAAGGAAGAAAGGAGGGTTTCTAGCGTATTAGATCCAGCTTCTTTGAATATTGTCGACGAGTAGAATGCCATGATGTTTATTCCTGAGAATTGCTGGGCCATCATAACGATTGCACCGCCAAGGTTGGCTCGGCGGATTCTGGGTATTGTGAATATCTCTTTAGCGCGCTGTGCCAGCGTTGTGCCTTTAAATGCCTCTTCTTCCTCGACGAATTGACAATGTGCGTAGTACTATTGATTTGTTAACATCTGCAGGCAAATAAACTACTGCGTAGGCTTACGAGATCTCGTGCCGCGATAACCTCGGAATTGCGTAGACGGCAAAATGATCGAAACGAATCCTTGTAGCGGTGCTTCTTGAGGAGCCAACGTGGAGATTCTATACAATGTCAGTCTCGGTCCAAAACCATGAACAGGTAGGCGTACCAGGGCAAAACCATATCAGGATCACAATTGGAACCGCTGGAGCGAAGGCAGCTGCGAGTTGGAACCGCCAAGCAAGCGGGCCTATACGATAGAACACGAGATTTGAGCAGAAACCACTACGATCTGTTAAGACTGCATTGCCAGTAGAAAGGGGTGGGCAACATGCATTAGAATGCCAAATGCAACAAAAAGCTGGAAGCTCATGACAAGTCCTCCACGAATGGCAGCAGGAACAATCTCAGATGTCATGATTGGGATGGTTGTCGTCTTGATCCCCATGCCTGCAGTAGTAAGCATCTCTAGTAATAAGAAGAGCCACTGTATGGACATACCAAACCCCATAAGCAGCCGACAAATTAGTAAGCTCCACCAGTTATGTGTAAAAGCTTGTCCGAGCACTGGAAATATGACGCTGAAGAAACACATTAGCACTGCCACCGTGGCGTGTATTTAGGCACTTACAAGAGGCCAGTAATGAATATCACTCCTCTACGACCTACCCAATTGTTCATTGGATCGGCTACCCAGGTACTAAAAAAACAATATTAGCTCTGATCTCATGCAATAGCAACGGAACCCAGCATTACAGGCTGCAGTTGTTTTGATTCGAAAGGAAAGTGATACCAAATTATGAGAAGAAATTGTCCTTACCTCATAAGGCCTGAGATACCTGGCCTAAACTCGTGTTAGAATAGACGCTTGTTAGGTTAGGTCAACAATACTCACGCAGCGTTGACGAAGCCGACCAGCCAAGTGTTATGCTCAATGCCAAATTCCTGTGGGAACGATAGATTCGCTCCATTCGCGCCGGTGTTGTCCCAGCCCCTGTATAGGGTCAGAGAGATCATCGCATTTGCTTTACAGAGGTAGAGACGTACTGGATAGCTGAGCCAAGTGAGCAGATAGCGACGGTATAGTACAATGTCCAAGGCAAACGCCATTTGTCTATATTTGAGTTTAGAATTATAATCATGAATAGCATTGCTCAACTCACGAGACTTCTCTTGACGAATAGGGACTTTGTCGCCTTCATCAAGCTCTTCAATGTCTTCAAAGTTCTCCGGATGCTGCGCCACAAGAGCTCCCTTTTGGAAGACATATGTTTTATCCTCAAGATCATGTTCCCTGCAGAATTCCGTGACCTGTGCCAGCAAATCTGGCTTTGATATTCCCAATAAAGGGTTGCGAATCCTATGGACTAGTCAGCGATGTTGATACGAACGATTAAGGGCCACAACATACTTTGCATTCACATTGTTGGCGTAGTCATTTCCCACATTGATGTGACTGTCAGGTGAAGTGAGCTCTTCGACATGATGGAAGTCTTCCTTGCCATTCTTGGCGAGCGATGGTGTTGGAGAATTTGACATGGTGAGCCAGTATTGGAATAGATGTTGGTGGCACGCTCGAAATTGACGATCCGAAGGCCAATACCGGCCATCTTTATACTTTTCTGCGGGGGATTGATAAGTTGGTTATAATCATTCCGAATACAGTTACCGTCCCTTCAAACTCGGTACGACTATCGTCGCCTGCGGGGTTAGGGAGTGAAATGCGGGGACCCCAGGATTCTGTACTCCGGGGTCATGGGTTTCGTAGCGCCTCATTATCCCAGCAATCATAGCTCTTTTGGATTACCATACTAACAAGAGTTGAATAGGCGTCGTCATCCCCACTTTGATGACCTGCGCAGGTAACGCGGAGGGGAAACCGAGTGGCGTGGAGCTATCCTCGGAATAGCGGCATGTACGGAGTGGCCCTGCACAGGCAGTGGTACAATAGCAGAGGGGTTGCGACAATTAGAGTTCTACACGCAAGGCAATTGCCAGTCACGAAGGCTCGACCACCCCAACCCTGGTCGTGCCCTGTGTGCTCCATCCCCACGCCCCACTTTACCCCGGTTTACCCCACTTTGCCCTGTGTGCTTCCCTCCCCCCCTCCTTGGTTACCCCGCCTTGCCCTGTGTGTGTCATTCACGTGACGTTACCTAGGTCTTTTATCATATAAGGATGCTTTCGAGCTGTTGGCAGTAACAAGAAATAAATCATCTATCCTCACACTCACACATCTTACATTGGTCTATAATAATTCAGAATGGGCAGCAATTCTATCACCTGGCTCGAGAAGCTCGAGGAGCAGTGTACGTTGACAACAGAACAGTTTTATGTGAATGGAAACGGAAATGCTAATTTTACATAGTAAATGTCGACGTTGATTCTATGGATCCGACATTTGCGAAGAGCCTTCCCTTCAAGCCACACAATCAAACCAGCAATCAGTTGTTGGTGAACGAGCAGATGTCCATCCCAGAGAATAAGGAGTTGTTTATCAAGGCGGTAAAGGAGCGTAAAGACCAGGGCTGGGAAGCAATCCTCACACGCATTGTATGTTCGCAAGCACTGGTGACAGATTTTGAAACTAATTCTGCCAACATAGAGCGTCCTGCTCTGCGCCGAGAATATCGATAACATTCAAGGACGTGTCCTGTTGCAAACATCACCATTTCACGCATACGACACAGATAAGGTCGTTGAGCATGCCCGCGCATACGCGCGCGAATTTGAGAGCGTTGGAATCTCCAAGGATCGATTTTGCATCAAGATTCCTTGCACTGGCCCTGCCATGAATGCTGGTCCTATTTTGCTCAAAGATGGCATTCGGACACTTGGCACTTCGCTCTTCGGTCTGCCGCAAGCAATTGCCTCAAGCCAAGCTGGGTGTCTCTATATCAGCCCCTACTATAACGGTTAGTTTTCATCAAGTTGAAATATTTACAGCTTACTAACAGAGTTCGTCCCAGAGGTGCGCGCCCACGCCGAACTGTCTCTCTGGCCAGATGTCGAGGATCCGGCAACACAGCATACTATGTCTGCAAGAATGATACAGATACTAGAAACGTACAAACGTCTCTACAAGGAGACGGGAAAGGACCAGCCCATGGTGAAATCCGCTAGGTATGTCGTTGTCATCTTCATGTGACTGTGTCATATTCCTAACAGCTTTAGTTTCATCTCTCCCAAAGAAGCTATGGCTGCTGGTGAAATGGGTTGCCACCACGCTACCATCTCGTCTGATGTTCTCACTCAGCTCAGCAAGCTCGACTATGACGGTAGCAAGCAGCCAGGAGAAGGCGTACCAAAGCCCATGCATGCGTACAAGGGTGCAGGCACAACTCCCGCTAGACTCTCGAAGATAGCAAAGACAGACCCACTGGCTGCGGCGAACTGGGATGGCAAGTTGGCCAGTACTGATATCGACTACCTCGCAAACAATGGAGCCGAGCTTGAAAAGGCTATCGAGGCAGATCCGGTCACTAAGACACGCCTGTTTGAAGCGCTTGATCTTTTCAAAGGCGGGGAATTGCGAAGCAAGGCGGCGATTGAGGAGGCAATGAGACAGGTGTGAGGCAACAGTATAGGTTCGCTTCGTCATAGCACTTCCTATTTCCTACACAGCATAGAATAGTTAGCATGAGAGTTAGCATTATAAATAGCGTTCACGTACATTTCTGATGCAAGATAAAACTGGAGACCAAGGTTGAGCGTTATTGTATAAAGCCAAAATCACCGTTCCCAGTCCCAGGATGGTGCTGCCCATGAAATTGTGATAAGGAGACACTATTGTTGTATAATAACTGTGCTGAACCGGTATCGCTATGAAAAGTTGGCTCGAATAAAATATCCAGTGGCCATTCATTGTCAGGAAGCAAATTGTCTAGAAGGTCGTCGTTCAAAGACATTAGATCTTCAGTCGCAAGAGAATTGGGGATGGTTAAGTGGTGCAAGGGACTCAGCTCCCTTTGTTGTGTGCTAGCCCCGCCAGTGGTGTTTGTCTGGAGCATGTTAAGTGGTAGCTGCGTTGCTATAGAATCGGGTAGAGTAGCGGTGGCGGCGTCCATTAAACCATTCGGCTTCGTTGATGGAAAATTAGTTGCGTTGTCCAATACATTAGTAAAGTCCAAGTTATCTGCTTGAGTTACGAAATAATCGATTTCTCTACTCTGGTCACCCTCAACATCGTCATATGGCCCGTTGTCACCAAATCCACCAGGAAAGGTGCCAAATTCTTCCTGCTCTACATCCATAAGCTCCAAAAGCGCCGTTGTTCTTATAGGTCGCGGTAGTTGCTGGGTCTCTCCCGGGACGTGAGGATATTGGCGAGCGTTCAGTTGCGTAATAAGTGAATTGTAATCCGCGAGAAGATCGCGGATTTCGCTGGCAGCAGCAAGGCGAATCGCACGCTGCTCGTTGAGATACGAAATGCTCTCGTTTATAATGAGGGATTTGGAAAGGCGACGGGCATGGGCCAGAGGTGGAAGCAGGCGCGCAAGTTCCTATGTGAACACTTAGAAGAAAGCTATCAAAAACATGTAATACATCACCTGGTGTAAGCCTTCACAAACATATTCATCTTGCCAATATAACCGTGTTTATGGATATGCGGCTCTCAATAAATATTAAGCCGGCAGGTGTAAGGCCCAAGCAGGCAACGAATCAGATCAAGGGGACAGTCTTGAAACCTACAAGAAAGCTTTGATTAAGCGCTTCGCGCCTTTGCTTTTCAATAGAGCGATGCGAAGCTCGATCCTCGGAAGTAAAAGCCCGTATCCGCTTCTTGGATTTCCGTTTCCCATCAGCTGGAATCTGTGGCTGATCCGATATGCCTGTCCTCCCCGCAACCCCCGTTACGTCATTGATTATAGCCATCATAGTGCCGTGTAATTATCAAAAGAGATTTAAACCCGACTCCTTAATACTTCTCGGTGGATCTAAGAAGCTACAGATTGAGATCTAATTTCGGCAGCTTGTAAAGAGTTGTTATTGTTACACATATGAAGCCAGCAAGTCGCGATTTAGCCAGGTCTTCCCCGCACTTTCCTAGTGTATAAACTAGGAATAAGTCTTTTCCGATATAGTAGCCCCACATCATTTTGGCCCTGAAACTACAGGTATTCCCCAGGTACCAGGGCAGAGCTGTGATTAAATGATTACAAATATAGGGGATTTATTCTGATAACTGCAAGATATCACATGAAATATAGTCTGTTCTCAGAACTATTGAAGAATCGTCATTTGGTATGTATAGGAATATGATGGCTTCTCCATGAAAGATGTAGCCGTGCCAGACAACCTTTGCGATCATGTATGAAAATATATAGGTAATCACAGCAGCGACCAGTCCGCGTTAATCGTTGACACGTAGCCAATACTCCCCGTTCCAGTCGGCACTCGCTATCTTACTTCTCTACGGGCTTCCTTGGAAGACGAACGGCAACAGCAACGGCCTACGTCGTGGTCGCAGGTATGGAAGGAAGCCTACGGCAGCGCTGAGAAGAGAGTCCCCAGCAAGGCGGGAAATTGCTTGCTGCAGAGTATTCGTCCATTTTGATAGGTGGAGCTGTCATGAGGTCTGGAAGGATGAGAAGCATTGGTGTTGTTTTTGGTTTCCTTCCGTTAAGGGAGGGAGAAGAGTTATGATGCCACCGGGGGCTTCTTGACGGAGTCGAACCGTCGTTCCATCGCTCTCCTCGCTGGAAGGATGAGAGACCCGTGAGCATGGCATAGTGAACATCTAACGTCTCTGGAGACTTTAAGATATGGGCTAAAATGGCCCCAAACGGAAAGGAAACATATATGTCGAGTCTTCCTTAAAAGAATTTCCCTTACCCCACAACGTCTCATATCAGCAACTTCTTCCACTTCCATAGTAATCCCCAGCCGCCCAATAGCGACGATATCCCCGTGAATACGATGAGAGGCCCGTACGCTGTTCCATAACCAAAGCTTCCAACCAATCTCTCACTTCCAGCTTTGAGTAACGGCACACCAGCAAGCCCACCACTTACATACCCAACTCCTCTCGCGCCATTCAACAGACCATACAGCATCCCAGAATCAATAGCCTCGTTTCTCTGGGCAGCCTCGAGTTCCATCTCATTGATGACGCCTCCCCAAGTCGCGCTGTAGCCACCGGCAAAGAAGCCAAAAGTGATGGAGAATACCACTAACAGCACCATACTACCCTGCGATGTGAGGCCCCAGAGAAGGAATGCAGAAAGGGCGGAGCAGACGGCGCTTACAGTTGTCGCTAAAAGCGGGAAGCGTTTGTTGTCGCTCAGGTACCCAAAGAAGGAGGATGCAACGATTCCGGGTATGCTGAAAAGAGTGAGCAGAAGGGTAGCTGAGGTTTGAGACAGTAGAGTTACATCGTGCGCATATGTGGTTAGGTACGTCTGCGGAATTCCATATCCACAGGCCTGCAGTATAATGGCGATGCTGTAGATGTAAAAAGTTCGATGTTTAAGGAACTGCCAAGGGATTCCGCGAGTTCGATGAGGGCCTTGGGATATGCTTGAAGGCGGCGTTGGTATTAAAAATATTGCGGGAATGCTGGTTCCGGCCGCGATGGCGGTCCAGACTCTCAACGTCAGACTAGAACCGTACCTATCAAGAAGTACCCGTAGCAGAAACGGACAAGCAGACCCCACGATATTTTTGCAGGACAACACAACTCCGTAGGCTACAGCTCGATTGCTGGTATTGAACCATTCGCCAAGCGACAGCGTAGTCGGGCTGTAGATAAGCGCACATCCTACCGCTGCCATAACTCCTTGCGTTGCAACTAAATGCCAGACGTGAGTGCTGAACGAGGACAGGAGGAAGCTGACGCATGTAAGCGCAGCGCCGCAAAGAGCTCCGGTCCGGCGTTTATGAGCCCATCGTTTGGTGAATAGCGCGAACAAGAAAGGCATGGAGAGGTACATAACGCCGTTAGAAGTTGTACCAATAATACCTGTGACATCTTGGCTCCCTTGCAGCGTCCAGTTGCTGGAATAGTATTCTTGGAAGACGCCGTAGTTCATTGCAAACCCTGAGTTAGGTGTGTCAATAGCTTAGTTGCAATCGCAATAGGGAACTTAATTTACCCCATATTGGCAGCTGTAATATTGCAGAGCCCACTAAAACGCAAGCCCTCTTTCTATTCGATTCTGAGTGTCTTAAGTTGGCTTGACTGACATTGAAGGTATCGTGATCAGTGTCGCGTAACTGATGCTCACTAATGTTCAAGCTTGACGGTGGTCTTTCTTGGAGAGGGACGCCTTCATCTTGTGCCATTATACATTCATCAACGAAGATAGCAGCTTGTTTTAGACATGTAAATATAGCTATATCAGGGCAAAATAGGGTAAGAGGAATTGTATTAAATTGAACATATCACTACGAGTATTCTGGTTGAGCGAAATAACGTGACTGCCTACTTTAGTTTGGCGCGCGGGGTAGCTGTGAGAGATAACAAGCTTGCCCTATTATGGCTTCGCGCAATGGGATTTAGGATTGAACCGTTAGCGACGAAAATTACGATGCTGTGCTTTATGGCCCAAGCAATTCCTTTGGCTGACTGGAGCAAGTGGAGGTGTTATACAGTGGCAAATTCTGTACTTGTCGGGACGACCAATTGTTTGTTGAACGCAATGATTAGATGAATTTTATATTGTTTTAATTGTACTTTTATATGGCTAGTCAATATCCAAACGACCATTGAATACGGCATTATTAGTGGAGATGGCGAGGAGCCGGGGAGGGCCGGGGGGATTTGGGGACGTTAGATGTGCGAATTCTGCGGATGAGATGCTCTCAAAATCCAGCAACGCTCAGGTGTGGAGGTGCAACAGACGATCCTACTCCCCGCGCCCACAGTCCAACATGATATACATCCCAACATGATATACAGACCAGCATGATATACAGACCAACATGATATACACCCCAACGCGCACCATCCATCCGCCCAAGCCGTGAACACACCACTGCGTCCTACTCCATCGCAACTAACCCCTAGTCTCCTCCCTATCCCAACACTTCTGCGCCACCCACCCCGCAAAAACCACACTCCTCGCATCGACCTCCCTCCAAAAGACATCCGCCGCGGCGACACAGACTACCAAATTCACAACCCACGCCCCCAGCGCCCCTAGCGCGTAATTCACCCAACCACCCCCGCGATTCCACTGGCGCACCGCGGGCAACAGCATCTTCATCCCGAGGGTATATAGGACGGGCCCGTGGACGATGTACAGCGCGAAGCTGATGCGGCCTAGGTACTGCGCCAGGGGCGTGGTGAATGGGCGCTGCAGCAGGGTGGAGAAGTTTATAGCGCCAACGAGGAGGAATGCGCCGATGGCCATCCAGAATCGCTGGGTGAGCCCCTGGTCGGAGGAGTAGCGCGGGGTCAGGCTGATCATGGTGCGGTAACCGGGGGTGGTTTTTGCATGTTCGTCTGGGAAGCAGAGGAGGTGGAGAGCGAAGAGAGAGGTGATGATGAGGAGGGCTTCTTTTGCAAATTTTCGATGAGACTTGTCGAGGTGGAGGCTGTGGTCGCGAAGGGAGAGGGCCGCGGCCTGGAAGTGGATGTCGCAGAAGAGGATCCCAGAGAGGAACAGGAACACTTCCCAGTGCGAGTCCCAGATGCTGTAGAGTACCATGCCGGCCAGCACGGAGAGGCGCAGCAAGGGCCATAGTTTCGCGACGCAGATCAGCGCCAGGAACACGATGATGGAGCCGCGGTACTCGATGGGGATTGTCCAGAGATGGCCATCGTAGGGGGGAGCGTACAGGTCCCTGCCGTTGACGTCGACGAGCGGGTTCGAGACGCGAACGACGTGGTGACACCAATCTTTAAATTGGAACCAGAAATCGCCGCGCCGCGCCGGGATCGTATTTCTTCCCATTGGGTCCTGCGAGTACCAGCCCCAGCGGCAGAATAGCATGGATATGAACGTCGATACGGTGATGGGGATGAACAGACGCATGCCTCGTCGGAAGATGGACGAGGCGAGAGAGTCGAGGAGGATGGAGTACTGCCGTGCGCGCATCAAGCGGATTGCCTTGTAGCTCAAGACGTACCCCGAGATGACGAAGAAGACGGACACCATGCCACGGCCGGAGTAGACGACGCGGATCAAGGGCAGCTGCAGGAAATACCGCGAGTGCGCGGGCTCGGAGGAGGCGTATCCCCGGCACAGCATCGGGTACCAGTCGATGATGTAGTGGTGGATGAAGACGATAAAGGCGGCAACGCCGCGGAGCCCATCGAGGTAAGCTGTCGGATGCAGTTTCCTGCTAGCAGCTCCGTCGGGTGATCTGCGTAAGAAGCTGGGTATGAGAGTCGTTAGAAAGGCGACGACGAAGGTTCTGATGAGAATGAGGAGCCCGTGGGCGCTGGAGTGTGGTCGGGGAGGAAATATTTTCATCTCGGCATCGAGATCTTCTGTCTCGAGGATGGGTAGTAGAGCACGACTAGGGCTGCTCTTCCTCGAAGGTCTCCCGCCGTCGCCGTTGTCGCGCAGCTGTTCCATATCGTACTCGTCGAGAATGCCAGACCTTGACGGCGCCCTCGAATGGGCCATGATGGTATGTAAGGTTGAGAATGTCGAATGTGGTGAGAATGACTGAAAGCGGTCGCGAAGGCCATTAGTGCCGACACACAGGGAAGCAGGGCCTGCCTCGAGATACGAAGCCGGCTAACAAATAAACATTTCACGCCCCTGTTTGACACAACCATAGTTCCTCAGCTAGGCTGTAATGAGACGGGACGCTCGATCAAGTAGGGAGTAGCCAATGAATCACCTCTTGCAGGGCACGATCCCAGATCGGGCTGTTTAGGGACTAGCGCCGTTGGTTTCATATGTCCCGGTCCAACCGCAAGATATGCCCGCTTGTGAGCTGGCCGGTCAGCTCACGAGCGGGCAGAGACCGGGCAGATCTCGTGGCTGGGCAGGAACACATACGTACGCATTGTAGATCTTTATACAAACATAAAAAGATAAAACACAGGCATCGCGTTGTATTCGTCGGAAAATGTGAGACTACCGGGAGGTTCCATGAGAGATGTTTAGAAACATCTCCTCTCGTGGAAACAATGAGTAGTGACCTGTCTCACTGTGAGGTCACACTAAAAAAAGCTTGGCCAGAAGCGTGTTGGTCAGGGTGGGTTGCTAAGCCTTTAAAAATGGGGCGCGCAGGGTTAGATAAGCTTTTCTTGGCAACGGACATGTCACACTTCAGACCGTTGTATCGTAATTGTATCGTAGGGGGTAATGATCGCTGGATTTGGAAGGATGCATACACGAGAGGAGAACGGCAGAGCCCGCGGAACGGAATAGAAAGGGGGAGAAAGTGGAGAAGGGACGCGTGGACGCTGCTGCGCCTTAATCGATGCATTGAGCGGCTATTAGATGTGGCACCTTTTACAATGAAGGTAAGTGAGGGTACCTACTTCCGTATTCCAATCTATAATTCCATTCTATAGCTCCATTCTATAGCTCCATTCTATAGCTCCATTCTATAGCTCCATTCTATAGCTCCATTCTATAACTCCATTATATACCTCCATTCCATAACTCCTTTTCTTAAACTTTTTGAATACGACATTCTCGAAGAGCAAACTAAGGGTTACGAGACTCGTGTACCGACTATTTGCATATACATGACGCAACTAGGATTCTCCGCCTTGCTTAGCAAGCTGCACTGGCGGACGCTGATTCTGACCTTGGCCTTACTGGTGGTTGCGAATTTCGTGTTCTTTGATGACACGCTATGGGAGAATTTTCCGAAGCAGCAGGACCAGCAATCTCTTACGGATCCAAAAACGAGTATCGTGGAGGATTGGGAGCCGGATCCGCTGATGCAGTTGGGCAAGGCTGGGATACAGGAACTGGGAGTGCCACCGCCGAGGACGTCGGTGTCGAAGTCGACGGTTGTTGCGGCGCCAACGAATCCGTCCGAGGATAAATCCCGCATATAATCTGCACCAACATCCCATCGTCGACGATTCCAACACGCAGTTCTATATACCCGGCAACTCCGCCCATTGCCCATTACGATGCCGACGACAAAGACGAATGTCTCACCATCTGCGTCGCTGTCAGAGACCAATACGCCGACCTGACCGAGGTGGCTCTCGCACCAGTACCCGCCATCACGACGGTATCTAACGCTTCTGCCTCATGGTCGACGGCTTCCCGCCCGTACTCGCTACCCTTAGTCGCTGTTGGGGGCGGCAGGACCGCATAATTCGGACTTGGCGAAAAGTAGCCGAAGAAGCCGGTCAAAAAAGGTACATTGACAAATAATGAGGCAACTTTCTTCAAGCTTCTGAAAAAGAAAGCAGACGATGAATATTCTGACACCTGTCAATGACAAGCGTCAGAGAAATGGCACCTGATGTCCCATCCAACTATCTCGACATTTATTGGCGTTGTCACGCCACACGCCACACTGTCCCGCGTCTTGGCTTTCAATGACGGCATTTGATATTGCCTTGGGCGATTCTAGCCTCGGCTTCGTCCTCGCATTCATCCTCGCTGCCATTTTCGATAATCAGAAGCTTGTCTGCGCAGAAAATCGCCGTCGCGTACAACTGTGATATATTTAGTCTGTATACGGGCTTAGGGTGCACTTCGGGAAGGTGGTAACAACAAAGGGCAATGGAGATGATTGGTAGGAGGAATAGGGGTTGCATCAGTATAGTAGTGTACATTACATGTATCGTAATAGATTCTCACGAGTTATTATCATAGTTATTGTTGGGCCTCGTTTCTACTTTTCTAAACAACAATTCTATAGCAGAACTACATCTACCCGGGTATATACATACCCATACCTACCCGAGAGATCCTACCTACCTACTTACTCTACCTAGTCTACCTAGTCTACACCTACTCTTCCTAGTCTACCTACTCTACCTACCTACTCTTCCCGTGAAGCCAGGGGTAAATAGTACCTATACGATTTTTTTCTTAGCTTGCATGGGTTTAGCGCTCCGGTCTGGGGTTTTGTGGTCGAGACTTAGCCAGACTTAGCGTGCTGCTCGTATCCAGGCGACGAAAAAGAAATTGCGGGCAAACCCCTCCCCCATGCACCCATGCATCCACATTTTGTCGATCTTGGCGTCACTTTCCATCCCTTCGTAGATCCTTCAGATCTCTTAGCTCTGTTGGACTTCTTAGCTCGGTTGGACTTCTTAGTGTTCTAGGCCAACACGTTTTTTCCTTTTATCGTTTCTCGTACGTTGTGGTGGTGCAATCAGGCAACAGCGCTGTCATTCCGCGCGATTTTATTTCATGCTGCGCCCCCCGCCCCCACCACGGAAAACCCAACCCGTATGTTAGAGCGACAACCCCCTCGGAGATCATTTTCGGCTTGACCTGGCGGTGTATTGGAGCAGAGACATTCGTTGGCTCAGTTGCCTCTCTTTTAATTTACCGTTTCGCTACGTTCATTTTAACATCAATTAACTCAAAACAATGGAATTCAAGTTATAGCATGGCGGACAAGTTATCCACGCCTGAGGCGTGCTACGGTATCCTTCCAACGGGCCGGGAAGTTAGCACGACGGTTTTTTGTCGGGATCGCAATTGCTCGTCGGCAAATCATAGAACCTCGGGAGAGCCTGGGTCAAAGCCTCTCTCGCGACCCGGGTATAAGGCCCAGCGATCTTCATTCAGCGTCTTCACTCAGTCAACTTTCCGTTCTCGATCTTCTCAATCAGAAGCAGAAGTTAATAGGCTGAGCCCTGAAGACCCCGAATCGTACAGCAACCGGCAACTGGCAAAAGGGGCTCTCCCTGCCGGCTCGTCGAAATGGAACCCTCGTCATCTGATCGCCCAAGTTCGTGCCGGAAAGATTAAGAGGAAAACCTGGATCCTCTACGTCTTGGCTCCTTGCACGATCATTCTGGTAATCGTTATCGCAGTCGTTGCAGTTTTCACAGTCAGAGCCAAGCAACGCCCAAACTTGAATGTGGACCTGGGCTACGTTCAATACAAAGGCATTAGAGCGCCCAATGGCATTGACAAGTGGCTAGGCATGAGGTACGCAGCACCGCCGCTGGGTGATCTCAGATTCAGGGCTCCCCAAGACCCGTTGCCTGCTTCAAAACAAACTGCATTCGACGTAAGTCTGCCTCCACTTCTCTTGAACGTTGCCTGACACATTACAGCATGGTACACTGTGCCATCCCACTCCCTCCACCCACCTCAACCCCACGACCTCGGAGGATTGTCTCTTCATTAATGTTTACTCCCCTACTAATAGAACCGCTCCCCACCCGGTCTATTTTTACATCCAGGGAGGTGGATTCAATAATCTGGCTAATCCTTACTTGACCGGCGACGACTTGATCAAAGCCGCTGACAATGATATTGTGGTTGTTACCTCAAATTATCGCGTGGGACCGTGGGGTTTTCTAGCCAGTAAGGAAATCCAAGAGAATGGGGATTTGAATGTTGGACTCCTTGACCAGAGGAAGGCGATGGAATGGGTTCAGAAGTATATCCATTTGGTAAGTTCGTCAACTTTCCACACTGGATAGAAACTGACAAAATCAATAGTTCGGAGGTGATCCCAACCACGTTACAATCGATGGAGCTTCTGCTGGTGCAGCGTCGGTTGATCTTCACCTTACCGCATATGGAGGCCGTGACGACAAGCTTTTCCATGCTGCTGTCGGAGAGAGTAATTCCTTCGGAGCCCAGCTGACCGTCAACGGGTCACAATATCAATACGACGGTCTTGTTAACCGCACAGAGTGCAACAAGTTACCAGACACCTTAAAGTGTCTCCGCGAGCTTCCTGTGGAAGTTATCGCCAGCAATAACATCATCATGCACAATCCCGGCACCAGGGGATCTCCTCTCTTTATGTACTCGAATGTTGTCGACGGGCCTGGGGGGTTCACAGAGGATTACACGTATAATATGTACGCCGATAGCAAGTTCATCAAGGTGCCAGTCATATTCGGGTACGTCTCTCTATTACCTATTTTTGAAATTCTGCTAACAATATGAAGTTCTGTTACCAATGAAGGCACCCTCTTCACACCAGACAGGACAAATAATGTTACGGACATGACCAACTTTCTAAAAAACAACTTTGCCAAACTCACAACCGGTCAACTAGACCACATCGTCAGCCTCTACCCACAAGATAAGACAGAGTACCCGCGCAAAGGAGCTTGGTGGAGGACAGCCGCCGACGCATACGGTGAGCTTCGGTACAACTGCCCTGGTCAATTCATGAGCCGGATGTTTCAAAATCACACCAACGGAGCCTCCAGCTGGCACTATCTGTAAGCCCCCTCCTCCCACTGCCCACTGCCCACCACCTCTAACAAGAAGTAGCTGGGACGTCGTCCCGCCCATCAACACCAAGTCCGGAATGGGGGCCATGCACGCTTCGACCATGTATTCCATCTGGAACATCACGACCGGGCAGGCCGCCGAATTGAATCCCGCGATCCAGGCGTACTGGACGTCGTTCATCCGGACCAAGAACCCGAATACATATCGGCTTTCGGGGACCCCGGAGTGGGGCACGTTTGGGACTGCGATGGAGCGGCTCCATTTCCCAACTGATCCGAAGAATCTCTCCATGGAGGCGGTGGGGGCGGGCGAGAAGACGAGGTGTGATTATTTTAGTTCTATCGCGAATCTCATTGGGAATTAAGGAGTTATTAGAGGGGAGGGGGCGTTTGAGTAGACGCATCGGATATCAGCAATGGTTTATAGTGGCTTAGCATAGGAGCGAAATGGGAATTTATCTGCGAGGGGTTTCATATCCATGAGAAGAAGTTGTTTAGGACTGTACCGTTAAGATCCTATAGGATTTACCCTATAGAATTCATTGCTCTCATTCTCGAGTAATCGCGACGCGTGAGAATCGGTACTTTAGCTCAAATTGCCAAGCCAGCCTACGCAGGGGCCCCGGGTCGGTCTAGCCCAGCCTCAGCTTAGGAAGCATTGATGCCCAAAGTGTTGGATAATACAGCTAAGCTGTATCAGGCGTATCCAGGTGATACGCTTTGGCAGGGTTGTTCTTCAGCCCTAGAATCGAACCACCTGACAAGAGTCAGTACAATGATCTCGTCTCGAACCCTCCCTCAGGCCACACAACTTCCTCGGTGGACATTCCTATCAGAGATACCATAGATACCATGGCCATGGAAGCGTTCTTCTGTCGATGCGCACACGTCTCGGACGATTTCTGTTCCTGCGAGTCAGCCAAATGTGTACAGTGCCTTTCCGTAGCAAATCTCAAACAGGATCCCTAACAAACGTTGTCACTAGTGCATATGCGGTAATATTCGCAACCCCTCAAGGCGGCGCATGCAATCTACCTCATTCATGAACAATTCTGGTGCTCAAAGTGGATCAAGTAGCGGCGGCAGCGGTCATGGAATCCAGAGACCTTCTACAAACCATCTAGATGGCAATGAGGACCCGGTTTTTGTACGGCCTAGGGATCAAGCAGCGGAGACCTTTGCAAGTTTTGCGGATACTAGAAATAACTGGCAAGCCAACTTCGAATCCCTAATAGGGCGCTCTCCCCCAGGTCAAGAGTCTCCAGGACAGGACTTGAGACCGCAAGGTTCTCTAAAGAATTTGCTAGAAGCACAACGTCAACGACGACAAGGACAACGCCTAGAATATTATGCACAGATTCAAAGACGTCAAGAACAACGACAACAACATCAACATCAACATCGACAACAACATCGACAACGACAACGAGAACTACAACGACAACAAGAACAACAAGGTCAGGAATATTATGCACCGGTTCGAAGACAACGTCGAGAAGAACTGCGACAACGACGACAGCAACAACAACAACGACGACAACAACAACAACAACAACAGCAACGACAACAACAACAACTACAACTTGTACAACAACTTGCACAACAACAACAATAGGAACAAGCGTATGCATAGTTCCAAGGACAGCTATATGAACAGTTTTAAGGACAACGTTAAGGACAACGTTAAGGACAACGTTAAGGACAACGTCTAGGGTAATGTCTAGGACAAAGTCAACGACAACCTTGAGAACGAGCATATCTACCACCTAGGTATAGATAACATTAAGTTTGCGTTACACAGTAGTATGCATAGTAGTAAGAACAGCAACTAGGGCGATTTCCGCCAGCTTAAGATTATCTAGAGGATTTATAATAACAACGCTGCTAACTATAAGCCTGTCTGCAGCTGCAGAGGCAAGAATAAGAGCTTCTAGATTGGCTAGAGGAGGAAACTTATTCTAATTAGAAGGCAAGGGGATGGTGACATTTTCAGCGCGTAGGTTTTCTAGTTGGTGTTGATTTTCCGTCATTGAGGTATTACGGAAGGGCGGCGTTGCAACAAGGCTGTTAAAACGTTATCGTACCACGTATACCGAGATATATGGCGTCTAAGTTGGGTGCACAGGTTTCGAGCATTTTCAGCACGTTTCATTAGGGATGTGTAGTGTAAGGGATATGGTGGGAACTTATGTGAGATAAGTAGGACTTATCTCAGCCCAGTTTGCTCTCAACCTTTCAGTTAATGATATCTTGAAGACGGACGGTTTGAGTATCTCGCATTTGGTAACAGAGTTTTATTACCATATAGAAGTAATCAGCTTGCCCAGCTAGTAGGTAGATTTTGAAACCGCAAGGAAAACCGAACGGATTTGGGCACAGCAGCTCCACTGTCACTTATCTCGTCGACTAACATTGGTTGACCCATCTTGTCCAACTGCTCACTTGCCAACTGCTGCCATTCTTTGCACCCTACGCCCTACGCCCTCTGTAGTGCTCAACTCGTAAAGAATCCTTGAAGCTTCCTCTATGTGTCCGTCCTCAAGGAGCACCATGGCCTTAAAGAATATCGCTTTGTTGTACTGTAGACGCTGTCTAAATAGCAGAGGGGGTGTGTCGTATCTGTCAATCATATACGTGAGCGCCTTTGTAGCTTCCTGATACCGTCCCTGGTCCGCAAGAACCAGTGCTAAGTGAACATGGGCATCCAGCATCCACTCGGTGTCGCTATCTGAAGAATGGCGAATCTTGATTCCTCTGGTTAGATGTCCTTGGATAACGCGGCGGATTATTCGTTCGGCCTCTCGTGAGTGGTCCATGGCGGACTGCACAATCCCCAAAAGAAGTTCAATTCGTAGTGTTAGGTCAGAGTAGTCACCATATCTGCCTTGATAGAACTCCTTGATTTGGATACAGAGACTTGCGGCAGCCTCTAAGGCACCATCTCCAGATCGTGACTTGACTTGGTTCTTTCTTTGGCCGTACTCTAAATACCAGATAGCCACCTCAGTGTAAATGCCCATGCTCTGAGGATGATTCTCGCCCCAAGCTTTAGTACAGCTCTTTGAGATTTCATCAAGTTCGTCCATGGCACTGGGAAGCATGCCTTGACGGATAGACACCTTTGCAAGATTCAACCTCGCAAAAATCACCTTCGGGTATGAGGCTTCAGAAGCTAAAGCTTTAAGATAGGTTCCGTCAGGCAGCACTTGTTCAAGCTCTGCTCGTTCAAGCTGTTCCTTTTAAAGCTGTGCTTTGAAGTTAATGAGGACAATTTCAAAACATTCTCGTGCTTGATCGAAGTAACCCTGCTCTAACTTAACCTCACCAAGGTTGTTTAGGATTTTAGTCTTCTCTAATTCTATTTGACCTAGGCGTTGTCTGTCGTCTTCAAGGTCAAGGAGATATTGTGCATTTAAAAACATTTGCTCTGCACTCTCTAATCGGCCTAGGGCTTTCTCTACTAAACCTGTGTTGTACAGAGCATTATATGAATCCTCGACGCCGTGTATACTTCTTCTCCACTCCCTAGATTTTTGGAAGGACATGGTAGCGCGTGCGTAGTCTCGGTTTCCTAGAAATGCTAAGCCAATATTGTTCAACATCGAGGCCCGAAACTCTTTGTCTTCGTCTCTCACAGATTGCGAGTCGCTCAAAGATGCAAGAACAGTGCCATACATCTCAATAGCTTCAGAATATCGTCCAGCTTGCCGAAACAGATTTCCAAACTGAGCAAGGTCCTCTTGACGAATAGTTTTCGCTTCCGGCAGATATTTCCAACACTGCTCGGCATGTGGTAGGAGTTGCTTGGATGTTTCCCAGGACCCGGCTTCGTCACTTTGGGGAACGCTGGCGGCGACTAGTGATATTGCCAGAAGGATATAATCGGATCTCTCGTCTCCAGCCTGGTCTCTTGCAAACTGGTGAACACTAGGAGGGATACCACGTCGATCTCCAACAACCTCGACAAAAAACAAGTTGCTTAAGTCCTCTTTCAGGGAATTCCATGTATCGTCGGTGATGTCGGAAAACCATTCCGGATATAGATTCCAGTAGTAACCCTTCTTTGCTTTTGGGCTTAAGAGAAGCCAGGAAGAGAAATTACTGTGCTCTAAGAATCCATAAAGCTTCAAAACGTTAACTGCGAGTTTGTTTCTTATCTCAAGATCTGCGAAGCATGCATGCATTGACCCAAGTAACCCATTTTCAGAGCTATTGTAGAGAGTCGTGTTTTTCGAGAAATTCGGTAATTGTGAGGCTTCGAGCTTTCATTGAGCTGCAGGCAAGCTTTAGAGACATGGGCAAATATCTAAGGGATCGTCCCAACTCTTGTAATTCTATTTTATGTTAGTTCTGTAAAGATTATCTTATCTTAAGTATCCTTACCTTCTTCTTTAGGCACGTAATGGCTGACGCTCGCTTTGAGATATTTAAAACTGGCATCAGGATCTAGAGCGTCTACTCTGTGATTGTCATATGCATCTTTAGCAAGGTTGTATTGATTAGTGGTGACGATAATTACCCCTTGTGTAATGTTGTTTATAACCTCTTGAATGGTGTAGGTAGGAGATACGCCTTGGTCCTCACTTGGTCTCCACTCAACTGCATCATCGATCACCATCACCCATCAAGTGTTGCTGGAACTGTTCAGATCCGCGATAAGCGAGTCGATAATACGATTGTACCGTAAGCCTGCACCTATTACCTTATCATTGTCTTCATAAAGGCTATCGTTGTGAGGAAACATGAGGCCCACAGAGTGTTCGAATACTTCTTGGCTATGGCCCTTCATCCAGTAAATCTTTCTGTGAGGTTTAGTGGACAGCTGTCTTTTAACCCATTCTAAGGCAATGTGCGTCTTTCCGCCCCCAGTAAGACCATATAGTGCGTAGATGTGCTTCTCATATGGCCTTTTGCCATTAAGACTTAACACATTATCTAGCTCATCTAAAAGCTCTTGACGTCCAAAGAGCTTTCCAAGTTCTGGCAAGGCCTTAATAAGTCGTCGTTCATGCTCTTCATCTTGAGATGCCGCATCCATTGATTTTGATGATTCTTTTAAGTCATGTTAGATATCTTTTGTACAGTGCAGTCTACGTTTGAACTACTTACCTTGGGAATACTGTGGATGTGTCAAAAGCTGCCTTGCAACTACTGGTCCGAAGTTTCCTGTAGATCCTTGAATGTCTTGAGCTAGTCGCTCCTCGTTCCCTATTGTCAAAGGTTGGGGTTCATGCTGGCTTAATGGCGTCTGAACATCCAAAACAACTTCCTCTAAGCGGCTTTCAACGAACCGAAATGTTTCGTCATAACAGTTGTTAAACTTCACAATTGATGAGTGATCCTGTGCTACTGGGAAGGTCACCTCTATGTCCTTAGGTAGCCCTAGTTTTGCAGATTCAGCTGGAACTAGAGCCACAGTGGGGCGGGCCAGATCGTTCAAGGACCCCAGATATCTTCACAAGATTAGTTAAGCTAATAATAGGGGAGACAAGGTAATTACTTGTACTAATCGCCGTGTCCGCTGCATTTCGTAAATGGTCGTGAACTTGATATGCCCTACGATTTTAATAAACTCCCCAAGAATCTTCTCCCAATCGTTAATTTCATGAATAGCGGTTGGGCCCTCTGGTGTTTCGCCTAGACTAGACACCATGTCTTCGAGGTCCATTCCTCGGTGGGGAACTGCAAAAAACATTATAGCTTTAGTCATCTCTAATAAGGTACGATCTTCGAGAAGACACTTTAACCTGTTAGCTTCTTCTTGTACCTCGTGTGAGGGAGTGACTTGCAGCTTTTACTATGTTACCCCCAAAGCTGTGAGCAACAAAAGCCACTGGTCTATTGGGATCCTTATGGCTGTTAGACATTACAAATCTTCCTCTGCATAGAACTTACATGTCTGCGCACAACTTTGATTGCCCTCTGAAGTTGCTCTCCATAGTCTGCTAACTTCCAAAACCCTAGAGAAGCCAATGACATCTTGTATCCGAACGACAAGGCGCGAACATTGCGAAACTCCTTGCAGAGAAAGTGGCGCGGCCACATCTCTCATGGATGTTCTTGAGATGCGCAAGAACCGTATCCATGGCCACCAACACCCGTGATGAAAATGAGACTAGAAAGTTTAGCCACATCAGAGACTCGGAAATCTAGCTACATACTCTAGGATGGGACGCGAGTCGTGGGGATAGAGTTGGGTGAAGCCTTCGAAGCTGCTATTGAATACTAATTTACCAATTGTGTAATTCCTTGAGCCTGTGTTGAGGGAAGAGAAGCGCTCTGGTAGAACGAGGAAGTCAACCAGCGCCTCGAGCTCGCCTTGCTTATGGCAACTAGGGATGATCTCGATCCTCGGAGGAACCCACTGCTCCTGGCACTGCTCCTGGGGTGTTCGTTGTTGCTCGATTGCCTCGATGATGATCGCCTTGGCTTCATCCACATCTTGGGTCGCGATGCCTCGCACACGTGCAACCGTCGGTCGAGTCGTCATGCTTGCGGAAGCTTCCATGTAGGAACCTTAGCCAAAGCCAGGTGTGTTTAGCTATTTAACACAAATAGCTAGAGCATAGGTATGGAATGGGCACAGCTATACATTCCTTCACTATCAACATCAACAGGAATATGATCCAATTATGGAACGGTGTTGTATCTCGGTCCTCGGCGTTGTGCATTATGCGCTGTGCGTTGTCCTGACAAGACAGCACGTGATATAATAACAGGAACAGTAGGATTCATCGCCATCGCCAGGCTTCCTAATTAGTGCTTAGGGTGAGCATATTAGGAGTTGGATTGTCTCGATGCACCAGCAGATTGAGAGTTGAGAGATTGGGAGTTGGCAGATTGGGAGATGGCTGATTGGGAGATGGCTGAAACTATTTTTGACCAATGTTGGTCAGAGGTACTGCAACGCGATGATGGAATTAATAACCTCAGTATTCCAGGCCTCTTTCAGGTCTGATTGGGATTGCGCGTCAACGTATGCGAGGTACTGTACGCAGGCAAGACAGGAGATGGTTCAAAGATAGAAAGATTAACCGGTGAGGCTATCTACAGAATCCACCTCCTCTCCCACAACACCTCTCAGCCCTACCACTTCCCCCCAAACCCCAGAGCTCCACGCCACAAACTTATCCAGAGCAATACCCTGCCTTGGCAGGCTCACAGCCGTTGTTGCAGCCGGTGAACATCTGGCACGAGTGGGCGGTGTCGTAGCAGCAGTTCTTGATCGTGGCGGTATCGCCGTAGTTGGAGTTGATGCCTGCGAGCACGCCGCCGTTCTTGGCAATCACGCCCTCGATGTACACGTTGCGCTTGCACTGGGAGGAGCACTGTTTGCGGTGTCAGTAAATCGGTCTATTATACGCAGGGGGTGGTTGGGGTGGGGGGAAGGAAGGGAGAGAGAGGAACTCACGTTTCCACACGAGCGGTACAGCTTGCCGTAATCCTCAACGTAGAAGTTGATGATGTTGACGGTACCGCAGCCGTTGTGCTGGACGACCTTGTCACTAGCGTGGTAGGCGCCACCGCCTACAATCCACGTCTGCTGTCCCGCCTTGTCGTTCTTGACGGTAATGGCATCCTCGCAGACGTCCTCGAACCAGACGAACTCGAGGTTACAAGGGCCGTCGCAGTGAACACCCTCGGCTTGGTTCTTGCCGATGATCACGTTTCGCAGGGTCGCGCCAGAGCGGAGGAGGAAGACGGCGTCAGCGTCGCCTAGGGGGGTTAGCGTCAGCGTCATTGTTCGGGGAGGGGTGTTGGGGATGGAATTGTCCAGATCGGCCCATGAATCTGTAGGGATCGGGATGGAGCAGCGGGGTTGTTGGAACGTTAACATAGATATCTTACCTCCCTCAGCCTGTTCGCTACAGGCGCCGCTTCCGCGGTCATACCTCGCCCATCCACCATCAAAGACGGTACCAGCAGCGACCTCAATGACCTTGCTGTTCGTCTTGGTCGACGTCGCCGTCGGCACTCCACCGGTATACGCATTGCACGCAAGCGCGGCCGGCACCAGAGCCGCAAGGCTGGCGAGCTTGGCTAGGTAGAGCATAGTGAGCGGTGATCGGAGTGCTTGCGGATGTGATTGACAAGGTGACCGTTGATCGACTGTCAGACAAGGAGCAGAGTGGCAATCACTCGGGCTTCCGGCATGGTTTATATAGCTTCAGAAACGGAATCGAAAAAATCTTATGAAACCGCCTGGTGGTCCTGTGAAGCCTGCCCAGAGCTTGCCCAGAGCCGCTGGAGAGTGGAATTAATCAACGTCTCGCGGGCTGCGGCGAAGAAAGGGCTGATAATCTCCGTTCGATGTCCACCTACCTCGGCCTGTGTGGAGAACATTGAATTTCCCATTGGAGGAATAAGTAGAGCTCTTCCCGCAAGGGCACTATATAATCTGATCACACTATACGAGACGAACCAGACCGTTTCACTACGCAGCTTGGCGAGCAATATAAATAATATTAAACATCAAAGGCACGTCAATGCCGGCGAATTTTCCCCACAGCTTGGCGCGCGCAGTTTGGTCTCGGCTGCTTGGCGCCGGATAGCTGGGATACTGGGTGGCCCAGCGAGCGCTGTCAGCGGCAAGTTGGCGCGTCAGAGGAAGGAAATAAATGTTCCGTAGACGGTGAAGGCAAATTGGGAAAATTGGGGAAACTGGGCGGGATTGGGGTCACATGGTTTTATTTTGGTGTTTTTTCTTGTTTCTTCTGTAGATGTCGGATGTGCGGCAGTTGATGGCTTGCAACCGATTTTTTGCTAATTTATGCTTTTTTTTCCCGATCGTCGCCTTTAAATATGGATTAGCTTTTGCGGGGTAATAAGAAACGAGGGACGATCTATTTGTTTTTAGATCATCCGGAACTCAGTCAGGAAACTTACCTTCACCAAACTCCCTCACATTCCCACCTCTCTCACCTCCCCAAAACCCCCTTCATAGCCCTCACCTCCTCCCCACTCACCACCTCCCCCTCCCCAACAATCCCAGACGAGTGAAACCACCTACACCCCGTCTCCCTAACCAGCACCTCCAGCACTGCCGCCCTCACCCCTCCCCCTGGCATAATCACCAACTCCCTCTCCCCGAAATCAGGCAGATTCCCATAACCCCCCAACACATCCCCCTGGATCCCACCAGACGTCAACACCGTCTTGAACCCGCACGCCGCCACCTCCCGCACTGCGGCCTGGTAATCAGTCGTCGCATCGACAGCGCGGTGGAATGTACAAGGCAGCGGCCTCGCCAACTCCACCAACTCCGAATTCCTCTCCCCATCCACCCTCACCACCCCTCCCTCCTCCTTAAGAATCCCAAACACAAACCCATCCGCCAACCCTCTAATCTTCCTCATATCCTCTTTCATCTGAATAAACTCCTCATCACTGTACACAAAATCCCCTCCCCTCGGCCGTATCATAACCATAACAGGAACCTGAACCTCCGGCCTCAGCGCCTCCAGATCAGAAAGCGCCGGTGTCGTCCCGCCCACGGAACGGTCCGCGCAGAGCTCGATCCGATCTGCGCCCGCGCCGGCGGCGGTGATAGCGGAGGGCGCATTGAAGCACGCGATTTCGAGGTATTTCATTTTAGGGTGGTGGTGGTGGCGGGGTTTGGGGTTTGGAGGGTTGGTGAGGTGAGGTGGTGATTGGATGTGTGGGGTAGTGGGAGCTAAATGGTCGCTAGAGGGAGGGCCATCCCGCAATTGAGGGGGATTTCAGGGACGCGGTAAGGGGAAGTTTGACCCTCGTTTTGGGGGTGTTGTGGGGTTAAGGTTAGTTTAAGGTTAACAGTATTAAATATGCGCTCTTGTTGGGTGATTTGTATTTGATATCAGAACTCCTTCCACCCTGGCAACTTCATCTTCCTCTTTTCCCTTTTCGCATCACCGAACTCTCTGGATTTGACCCCCCGATTTGTTTCGTACTAACTTCACTTCACAAATCCAGACTGAGATCCCAAGCTTTCCAGTTTCCAACCTTTCACAGTAAGCTCTTTCGGAACTCAAATCTTGAGAAGCTTTGCTAATTCCTGTTCACAGTACAGACCTCGACCAACCCTCACTTTCTTCGACCCCACCACCAACTCTCACTTTCTTGGACACTTTCATAACTCCTCAACCTCCTCGACACCATGTGCAGAATGTACAGCGTAAATAACGTAACGAATGTCTTGAATTCATGATTCATCTAGCGTAGGGCCTATTATTTATGCCCCCTCATTTAACATTAACTCGAGCCCATGCAGCTGTATTGTGCATCATTACTTCCTCCGCCTCTCTCGATCTCGTAGCCACAATCCCATTAAACTGGAACTCGTGCAACTGTATTGTGCACCATTACTTCCTCCGCCACTCTCGCAGCCACATGCCCCAGCCTCAAGCCAGTGGAGCTGTACTGTATCATTACTCCCCTCCTCATCTCGTATTCGCGCTCCCAGTATTAAACCATGGGAATGGCATTCTCCTGAGCATCAAGCCCCTTCAAACCCCCAGCCAACTCCCTCCTTGGCCTGGCCATCTCCCCCGTCCTCCCCGAGTTGACCCTGCGCCAAACGAGCACCGCATACACCGGCATCCAAATCGAGAAGAAACACGCCAGCGCATACATCCAGACGTCCCAGTAAGATCTTCTGCCCTCGCTGCCGAAAAAAATCCCCTTCGCGTCCGCCATCATACCTAAGACGAGCTGGACCACCGACAACACCAGGACCACCGCGTTCCCCAACACGAACATCCGCGACGTCAGCCAGAAGCGCGCAAAGAACACGATGTGCGCGATCACGATCAAGACACTGAAGATTCCGAGGATGCCGAGGGATAGGTACATTTTCTTGCCGAATGCGTTCACGCCCGTGTCGGTGCCTAGATAGATGGCGACGCTGGAGGGGGTTGTCAGTAGGTGCAGTGGCTTTCCCGGGGGGGTGAGGGAGCTTACCCGTACATGGTGAGGCCCCAGCAGCATACGAGGGCGGTAAAGCCGAGATGGAAGACGAAGAGGGGGATGATGAAGCTTTTGCGCCATGGCGCGTGTATGCTCGGCGGGCGGGAGACGCTGGCCATGTTGGTCATGTTGGTTTGGAGGCGGTGTTGGGGAGTAATTAAGGCGTATTAGAGGAGTCGTAGAGATGATATGAGTGTGAGTATGGTAACTTGGAGTTGTTGTCGTCGTGATGAATGTGTGTTTGTTCGGAGGGACATAGACTAATATACTTCGATTTTGAGTTATTGAAGGATTCGTGCTTGGCATATCATGCCGTATGCCAAGTGCATTGATAGACGGTCGCTAGACAACTGATACCCAGCAGATGAATCCTTCAGAATTGTATTTTTAGGAATTCTAGTTGATATTCCTCAGTGTTGACCCAGTGCCGCCTTGTGCTCCCCAGTGATCCCCAGTGCTCCCCAGCGTCGCCCCAGTATTGCCCCAGTGTTTCGCACATTGTAGTATAGATCAGTCAAGATGTCAAGATCCACCAAATGCACCCGAGATCGTTCAGACCGCTATAGGCAATCAGGCTGAACCACGCCGGCATCATGTCGTGGGCCAAGAGTCTCGGCGAGGGCTGTGCTGCATGCGACATCGCCTGTCGCCCAACCATCGCCCATCTATCATCCAACCGAGTTCTTTAAACTGGAGGCCGCGACAGCGAAACTCTGTCAAACCCAGCCTCAAAGAGCTCCGAGCTCCTTGTCCTTCCCCAACTAGGCTTTGTTCCCCGATTATCACGCGCCCGATATTCCTTCCGATCGCCGACGATGCGCAAAACCACTTAGCGGCGAGATAAACATTGGAGCTGGCGCACGCTTTAGGGGAAATGGGGTTAGTGTAGGAGCTGGCAATTGCTTGGAAGACACGCCATTGCGAGTTTGGCACACCGGGGGCTATAGGATTGTCTGTGTCAAGACGATAGCACCGTCGTATATCGTATACTTACGTACTCGTCCTACGACGTGTCGTCCGATTTTGGGAGTTGTTGCGGTGTATTGGCGCGGGAAAGCTTGTGAGTTACGCGATGGACTCGATAGCTTGTGATGCGGTGAGGGAATTCTCTTTGATGGAATACCCGAGGGACCGCGTGTGAAGGAAGACCGGATCCATGACTCGCCGAGGAGTTGGGGTCCAAAATATATGAGCATGGATAGATTCGTCACCTTGGGAGAAAATTACCATACCGCCGGAGAGTGAGTATGCCGATGAACGATCAACATGCACAGCCATCGCCGCACTCATAGGAAACTCGTACGGGAGAAAAGTGAGAATACTAAACGAGCGAGGGATAAGCATGGATAGATTCATCGACGTGATGGGAAAATACTCTCGGGGAATTCATACCTGCGAACAACGAGTTTGCCGACGAGGGATAAATATGCATAGTCATCGCCGCGATATGAATATTTATCTCGTGGGAGTTATTCATACGGGAAAAGGTGAATATACGGACGAGGGATAAGCACGGATAGATTCGTCGCCGTCATAGGAAAATTCTCTGGGGAATTCACAGCGGAGTAAAGAAAGTATGCCCAACGACGGATAAACATGCATTGATTCATCGCCCAAATAGGGAATTTCTCTTGTGTGAATTTCACATCAAAGAAAACATGAGTATGGTCACGAGGATAACTCACTCCAGCCCCCAAGAATGCATGTGTATAGTCCAAATATTTTATACCCCCCCACCCCCAACCTATATCTCGAATCATTACACCCCCAACACAACTATTCCTACACACCTCCCATCT
>JPKE01002960.1:0-10342 GCA_000750995.1 Pseudogymnoascus sp. VKM F-4520 (FW-2644) | reverse complement strand
AACCGCCCCCGTGCTTTGTCACCTATGCAACAAAGTAGGTGGGGAAATGAACCTCGCCAAGACGGAGGAGACGGGAGGAAAAAGGAAGAAAAAGAAGGGCTTTCAACCCCGAGCATGAGCTGTAGCACAGTGGCTTCGCCCTGTTGACGGATTCAATGCTGTGAGGCATCACAGAGGATGGCGGATAAACCAGTGCCTAAGACAATTGCCCTTAGGCTCACGAAAACGACAGCGGATGCCGCCAACAGAGATCGGCGGGTGCTTCTCGACCAGATACAACATGGGTCTATGTAGACAGCAAAGGAAAAGAGGAGGTTGTCGCCATCTTGGAATTCAAGAATACGAAGATCTTGCGAAAATATGATTTCGACCCAGCTGCAGTATCTACAGCTTCTGAAGCCTGTCACATTTGATACGCATGCTGTAGCAACTCCATGAGGAAGCGGCTGAGGAGAAGGTCACAGAAGAGGTAACACAGGTGGGGGTGGTGGAGGAGGATGTGATCGAGACACTTACTGTTTGTGGGCACTTGGATACCTCTATGTGATGAAGATTGCTGCAGCCTAGACATGAGCAACTACGAAGAGAACGCGCCACCGCAACCGCCCAACAACATTTCTACCGTATGGCCGTCAGCCTTCGCGAATTCGCGTTGCTCCGCGCCACTGGCAAACCCAACTTCAGTCCATACGATACAATAGGTGTTCCTATGGGGATCTACAATGCCGAGGATAGACAATAAAGAGATTAAAGCAACAATGCGCTCAGAATAGGAATCATCAACAAATCGGAGTTCGCGAGCCCCTTATCTTAGAGCGACATAGTGCCAACATAGAAACTCTTCTTTCCCCGGACGCCGCCGGCGATATAGTCCAGAAAGCTGGTACTGAGCAAGAGGCACTCGAAGGTCGCCAACTGGATATGAATTAGAAGGAGCTTGAGGAGTTCTGGGACTTGCAGAAACGTCTCAACCAGGCCAGCTCAAGGCCATTAATACCCATATCCCATGCTCCGCTCAAGAATCAGCTTGTCACCCAACCGTGGCCTTGGATGCCTTGGTTGGGAGATGGGTCGGCTGCTGAGGAAGCCATCATATCTAGCGCGTCTAGTTGCGTGCCAAATGGTAGGGATAGCAATATTAATGTAGCCCTGGTTTAAAACGGTTTTCCTTGTGTCTGTTGCTTAGCACGACCTGCTTTTCCCAGCGTGCAGCTCTACGCCGCTCTCTGTCACCACCGTACCCAATTGTCTTGCCCTTTGCCACAAATAACTCACCATCATCCAGCCTCGCATTCGCAACGTGAGCTGGGGAGTCGAGGTGCAGGTCGTTAGCCACTGAGATGAGATTAATAGTAATTACGGATTCTATGGTGAGCCTATCTCGGCAGCGTAAATGTGCCCTGGTTCTCTATAGGAATTTTTTGTACACACAAAATTCGGCAAATCTTCTAGAAACGTCAAAGCTGATGAGCATCTTAATAATTTATGCGTACGGTCGGATAGTGACCATAAGTTCCACCAATAGCGATATTTCCACAATTTGCTTGGCAGGGATCCTAACCCGCCCCACGGGAAGTAAATCACTCGACCACTGATAGCGGCTCGAAATATGCGGGGTAGGGCGTAAGTTGGGGTATTTCCCCTCAATTGAGAGCTATGTTGGTAGCTCTAGTGGGCCTGGATGCTTCCGTTGTGCTTCCGTTATTCGCAACTGTCGTCTAATGTCGACGCAGATCCGGACAATTTTACCGCGCCCCTGGCATGGGAAATAGCCGTGGGCAGGGGGCACGTCACCTCTCAAGGTTGTCACAAAGCTTATAAAATTGGCACGACGCCCAGAAATATTATGCAGCTTCGCTCATCTCAACCCAATAAGCAAAGACAGTCACCAATATGCGATTCCAGCTTGCAACCGCCCTGACAATTGCGTCGGCGACGCTCTCGGTTGCCTCTCCAACATTTGAGGCTGCGAGTAACTGGGGGAAGAGCAACGCTGGTCAGAAACGACCAGATCACACCTCGTCCCGACCAAATGTCAAGTGCCACCCTCATCAACCCCATGTGCCACCTCCATCTCCTCCAGCGCGCCACAAGGTGTGCTACGCAAAGAGCCACGAGGACGGCAGGACAGATGACACGCCGTATATCATGAAGGCGCTACATGACTGCAACAATGGCGGGCATGTTGTTTTCAGGGAGGGGGTTCAGTATTTCATAGGCACCGCAATGGATTTGACTTTCTTAAACCACATTGACCTCGGTAAGAATCATAACAAAAAATACTCTGAACATCCAAACTAACCCAATGGCAGACATCCAAGGAATGTGGCTCTTCTCCAATGACACCGACTACTGGCAAGCCAACTCCTTCCCATTCGTCTTCCAGAACGTAACCTCGTTTTTCAAACTGGGCGGCAACGACGTCAACATATACGGTGGCGGAACTATCGACGGCAACGGACAAGCCTGGTACGATTTATATGCCAAGGACATCTACACTCTTCGCCCGGTCCTCTTCGGCATTGACGGTCTCAAGAACTCGATATTGAGCGATTTGGTACTGCGTTATTCGCCGGAGTATTATCATTTCGTCGCTAATTCCAGCAATGTTATTTTTGATAACATCAACATTGCAGGAGGAAGTAACAGTGCAAATCCAGCGAAGAACACGGATGGTTGGGACACCTACAGGAGTACGGATATCACGATTCAAAATTCTTACATCGTTAATGGTGATGGTAAGCAAACTCCCCTCCTACTACCTCGAACAATCTAATGACAAGTGAAGATTGCGTTGCGTTTAAACCAAACAGCACCAATATCCTGATCCAGAACCTCGTCTGCACCGGCTCCCACGGTATCTCCGTCGGTTCTCTCGGCCAATATGTTGGCCAATTTGAGTGAGCATCTCCAAATTTATCGTACCTCAAATCAATACTAAAATACTATAGCATTGTCGAAAATGTCCATGTGTACAACATATCTATGACTAACGCCTCCGACGGTGCCCGCATCAAGGTGTGGCCGAACACTGCCTCCGCCCTCTCTGGGGATCTCCAAGGTGGCGGTGGTTCAGGCAGGGTTAACAACATAACCTATGACACGATGTACATCAACAACGTCGACTACGCGATTGAAGTCGACCAGTGCTACGGCCAGAAGAATCTTACCCTCTGTCTGGAATACCCATCCCCTCTTACAATCACCGATATCGTGTTCAAGAATTTCATTGGGAAAACAAGCACAAAGTACCAGCCGCAGATTGGTACGTTTGCTTGCAGTTCAAGTACAGTGTGTAATGGCATTGTGGCGAGCGATATCAATGTCGTGAGCCCAAGCGGCACGAATGAGGCATATTGCTTAAATGTCGATGCTACTACGTTGGATGTGGTATGTACGGATGTTTTTAAGGGGTTTAATTAGTGGGTGATGCATCTTAAATGATGCGATGCCCATTTTCAGATAGAGCCAATGGATATTAATGTTGTTTTGACCTGTATTCTGGTTTGCATGCATGATTCTGCTTAATATTACTCTATTGGCTTCCATTACGATGCTTGAGAATGATGACATGAAATAAATTAGTATTGCCTTCTGTAGAGTACAATATTGGGCGTTGTGAGGTATCTTCGAACAAGGGAGTAAGGCTACGGTGAGAAGTCGGGATGTAATAGACAGGCAGCGAAATGAGAATTTGATTTCAAGCAAGTCCATGCCAGCGATTTTGATGACCATGACAATTATGATAGGAGCGACACAAGCTAAACAGAACAATTATGAGAAGCAGCTAACCATGTCACCATTCAGGAAGGTGACGCCGGAAAATTAGAGACGGACTGATACATCTTCCTTTCAAACATCGTCTGTTATCCGTGGGAGGAAGGGGGGAATATGGATGATAGCAAATCAGGGAAGGACGCGGGCACGGCACAGAGCATGAGTCACATTTCAAGTGGCATGATATGCTTGTAATTCCCCTCATGCACAAAGTTCATTCTATATCACCATGGTATAGGATTGGAGGCGAGCTGATGGAACCACCAGAACCCCACGTGGATAGGCTCCCAAAAGACAAGTAGCTGTCGAAAGCTCGAGTTTGTCGAGGCAAGTTTGGATGTCGAGAGAGATTGTCTTGTCATTGTTGTCCTGTCATTTTGTCTTCACTGTCCCGTTGTCTCGTCGACGTTTCAAGAGGATAAGTCAGGAGTCGAACGTCGAAAGATTTGGGCTTTCCGTGGGGTCTTCATTCCAAAGTAGGATATCCGGAACGCTCTGCGCAAGGCGATCCCTTCAGCAGCAGCTGAGAACCAAAGCTTCACTGTCCTACCTTCTCGTCGCCATCCGATTTCTCGTCACTGTTAGTCCCATTTTCTCACCGCCATCCTATTTTCTCACCACTATCCTATTTTCTCAGCACTAGATGTCCCCGTTCATCACCGCCATCCAGTTTTCTCACTGCTGCGGTATATAGCAATTTCACAACATCAACCAGAATAAACGTAGTTGAAGATCGCAGCTACCATAGCTTCTAGAAACGTTCCTACAGCCCCTAGACGCTCTCTCGACTTGTGCGTTGTTGGCAACAATGGGCCGTGGATCCCAAACTCGCCGGAAAATTCTGTCGACTTCAAGGCGCAAGATAGCGATCGGAGGTTATGATGAGGCAGGTTCATTGTGGCATTATCCTGGTTTTACTCTATATTTATAGTAAGCTTTAGATCAATAATAACAACGACTGATCATCAGGGAATATCTCAGTGCATTTATTTGAAAGCTTCTCTCGTTGCCATGAATAAAAACCATCCTCGCCAATTTCCTCATCTTCAGTGCGCATATTCGCCTTGAAGACGAATGGATCTGCCCAAAATCAGTGAGAATAGACGCTGTCTATTCTTTGTTTATGCGCATAGTCTTGAGAATTACCACTTGGATATACAGACGTCGACGACGGCGCTATCCTCCTTGGAGTTGCAAGAAAAGAGGCCAAAGTGAAGACACGTTCACGGCGTGGCTAAACAGCGACGGGTTCAAACCCTTTTATTCCAATCTGCGAAAAGGAATTCAAAGTTAAACAATTTTACCAATCGACCTCGACAGTGGCCGCAGCTACCTATGGTACAAAATGCCATCGAAATCGGCGAACGATTTCGTATTAACAGGTATTCAAGACGCGCGGGACCCAACTTCGACAGTTTTGGGGAATTGGACTATTACGCCCAGTCTCTTTTTTACATGGTCGAATTCAACAGTGTGGACCGCTGTGGTGCCTTTTTCGGGAAGAAGTTGAGCGTACAAGACATGCAGGCCGCAAATTATCTCCGAGCTCTAAAATGGACGGACGGGGCGGCGTTGATGATATTCTATCTTCTCGTCTCCCTCCCCCTTTCCTGTCACCGTTTACCCCTTTTTCTCACCACCGTCACATTTCCTGTTACGGAAAAGATACTGTTGGCCCCCTTTTCTTGTCGTCACCTTGTTTTCTCGTTACCATTTCCGTCCGTCCGTCCCATTTCCTCGTGACTGTCCACTCCATCGTCACATCGATACAAATGGCTAGCTTCAACTAGTCTCACTCACGGGGAGTCGGTCAAAGTCTATTGAATGATGGCATAGATTTGATTGGGCCCACGGCATGGAATCGAGCGAATATATAGCAATTTTTTCCGCCCTTATCCGGGACAAACCGTCCTACCAAATCCCAACGCTCTTCCCCGTTCAAATCCGTTTTATAAACTCTGACGCTGAGATTTTACACCCAGAAGCACACGCATAGGAGAACCGGTTTGACGGGGATAACGCACCAGATCCCGGATTTCTCGTTCGTAACCAGCACGAGATATGGAACTATCGTTGCAGTCGCCATAGTTATGGAGATCTTTGGCATGCGGCATCTCTCTTTGCACTGTGAGTCTCACCCATCGTGATGATGCCAAGAACCTTGTGTTATCTGTGCTACATCGTCTAGTTGTGGTTGCTCTCCACAGAAGAGATATCGAAGGCATTGCAACGTTGGAAGAGCTTCTCACAGGAGTTCACTGAATCTCTAATATTCTCGTCGCCTCCCCATTTCTTGTATCGTTTACGCCTTTTTCTCGCTGTCATGGTATTTCCTGCCACCGTTGGGCTACCGTCGCCTTCCCATTTCCTGTCATCATTTACCCCTTTTCTCGCTGTCATGGTATTTCCTGCCACCGTTGGGCTACCGTCGCCTTCCCATTTCCTGTCATCATTTACCCCTTTTCTCGCTGTCATGGTATTTCCTGCCACCGTTGGGCTACCGTCGCCTTCCCATTTCCTGTCATCATTTACCCCTTTTCTCGCTGTCATGGTATTTCCTGCCACCGTTGGGCTACCGTCGCCTTCCCATTTCCTGTCATCATTTACCCCTTTTCTCGCTGTCATGGTATTTCCTGCCACCGTTGGGCTACCGTCGCCTTCCCATTTCCTGTCATCATTTACCCCTTTTCTCGCTGTCATGGTATTTCCTGCCACCGTTGGGCTACCGTCGCCTTCCCATTTCCTGTCATCATTTACCCCTTTTCTCGCTGTCATGGTATTTCCTGCCACCGTTGGGCTACCGTCGCCTTCCCATTTCCTGTCATCATTTACCCCTTTTTCTCGTTGTCATTGCATTTCCTGTCACCGTTGGGCTACTGTCACCCCCCGTTTTTTTCGTCGTCGCCCTATTTCCCCGTCACCGTTGCCGTCTCTCTGATTTGAAATCCGCCGCACAACAGAATTGATTCAATGCTCGGAAACAGGCACCAAGAGAACTTGATTGGCAGGAGGTGAACACCATATCCCGATCTTTTTGCCTGATAGCATGACAAGACAGGCAACCATATACTGCGCCATGAGCTTTTTTACACCGTGATGAGGCCAAATAATCTCAGTACGTCCCCTTCTCATCCCCCCATTTTCCATCCCTGTCTCCCGTCCCATCCTCTCGCCCGCCTTTAGCACCGGAAATGATAGCAACATCGACAGGAGAACAAGCCGATGGGCTGCCTGCCTTCTTTCCCAAACTATTTTCCCGTCTGCTTCGAATTGCCGGATTTTCTGTACATATAGCCCGCTCACCTTCGGCGGTTTTAGTCTAGTATTCAACTTTTTTACACAGTGAACCCCGCCTCATCCATCGGGATGAGGTCGAATAATCCTTCTAGATCTCTCTCCAATGCAATCTCATGTTTGCGGTCATGTTGCTATACGACTTTCTACACGACGCGTCCCACGGAAATACAGTGCGAGTGCGAAAGGATTCCCCGTGCTTGCTATGGGACCTATTAATGATCTTACGGAAACGAGCAAATCAGTTCAGCAATAATATGTCAAGGGTCACCCAAGATGCGCCTGTGGTTGCGGATAGTCGCATCTCTAGTCCTGTTAGGCAACAAGAAAGTAGGGATATGATTCTTACTCCGCGCCAACCAAGTCCTGTCACCGTTTACCTTTTTTCTCACTGCCATCCCGTTTTATGTCACCGTTATGCTACCGCCAGCCCCTTTTCTCACCGTCCTCCATTTCTCGTCACCGCCACTCCCTGGTGGATGCTTTTCGTGCTATATGTGAATCCGGTTGTTCTTTTGAGGTTCTCTTGCAATTCGTCACTGAAAAGCTTGAATTCATCCCCGTCTATCCATGTTGTGAAGCTTGCATTGCTCTTACATCCCCATCCTCTCGCCCTCGTCCTCGATCCCTTTGCGTCAGGTCCTGTTGCCCAACTCACGGTATCACGAATTCAGTTTTCACAATCACGACGCCAATGGCGGGATGGTCATCCTTTAGTTCAAATGAATTATACATCAACTTCCCATCTCTCCAGTTTTTTTTTTCCATGGACTCGGGTCTCCTTGGATCTCCTATTTTGTCATCGCTCCCCCGTTCCATTTCCTACCACCCTCCCCCTTATTTTACCGCCGTTCCATTTCCTGTCACCGTTAGCCTACCGTCACCCCCCTTTTTCTCGTCGCCGTCCCTATTTCTCGTCACTGCCCACCTTTCCCGACAGTCCACGCAGCCGAAAGACGGCCAGAGATGTGGACACTGCTACAGGAAATTTGGAGACCTTCAGCTATGATTGTCCACGAATTTGTATCATTTGGCCATTGCCCGAACTCTCTGGGTAACTAGAACCCCATGTTAATCTCACGATCTGTTGCCATATCCCCTTAAATACACTACGTTCATTGTGGGAATTCCCAGCACAGTCGCTCTATCTCCGGCGACGACATCAAACAGCCCAGCCCAGACAAAATCCCTTTCCCACCCCCTCAACTTGAATGGACATGTAATACTAGTAAATCCGTCCGTCTCCTTCACATTTGACCCCTGTGAGAAGATTCAGTTATTTCCAAGATCCCAAGACACAACCCCAGGTTTATACTTCTCCACAGCAGCCCAGTTTGGATTGAGAAAAATATCACCCCCACCTACTTCTTTGTACCATATGCTTTCATAATATACGGGTATCGAACGAGGCATCCAGAAAGTCCCAGACTTGAATCCCAAATTGAGGTAACGTCTCAGCGCAAAATGCCATAATTCAAGCATCGGAGGTGGCCCTGGATTTTCTATGTCGTAGATAACACCGGAGTCTCTCATATTCTCCTTTAGTACCTGCATTGCGTACCAAACATCAAACTTGAACGAAACATCCTTCCCCCCTGAAGCCTCTAATGCTGGATGGTAGTCTGCGTAAAGATATGTGTCGGTAAGATCCTCAACAGCTGCCGGCATCGTCACTTCCTCCACCTGGAAATAGCCAAATCGCACAATGGTGACGGTCCTGCTTCCTGATTTCTGCATGTAGGGACCCCCTCGAGAGCGCTTGCGAAAGGCGTTTTCGAATTGAACATTGAAGTGACTATAAGCAACCAAAAGAAGCATCAACTCCCTAACAGCGCCGATATCTGCCCTGTTTTCAGCCCATTCCGGTTCAACGTCTTCTGGGCTTTGAGGATCGGTTTTTTCTCTCGCCCTCCCATCTCCAATGATCCAGGAAGCAAATTCCCCAAAGCAAGTCTCATACTCTCGGTTTCTCCACTGTCCGATCTCGCTCGAATCTGCGACATCGAAATTATATACCGGGAATTGACGAAGGTATGCAATGTCTGATTCGGTTGGATTGGTGTCCTCAGAATCATCTATAGTCTCATCCCAATACATCGTCCCATACCCAATCCCAAAGCGCATAAAAAATGCATTTTTTCCACCCTCTTTCTCTCCTTGGAAAAGGGGCGCCATGTAAACCCTAGCAAGTACAGCGCCAGCAAGTAGTAATCGGTACATGGCTCTGTAAAAATAGTCCCGAAAGGAATCCAGTTTTGCATTTTTTACTCCTGGGGGCTCTTGCGGCATCTCAGATCGTCGTTGCGCTGCGGGGTACGTCCCGTGCGGTCCGTTCCAGCTATCATCGAACAGCGTGTCTTGGGAGTGGGCGCGTGATAACGTGGAGTGGAAATACATGTACTCGATGCACCGGACTAGATGCTGCATCTTTAATACTTCTTTGAGTTCAGCAACATTTGGCAGCTTAGATTTTCCGCTCAGAGAGATCATTGTGACGGCGGTTGGGAGAGTTCCTGCGCGGTAGGCTTTGAATACGATGGCTGTTGCTCGTACCTGGGCGTCTCAGCCTTGAAATGTGTATTTATATTGTAGAGTTTATATTTACCGCCATCAAGGCATCGTCGAATGAGCGAATATGGGAATTAGCTACACTCCAGATGATTGTTGGTGAACTCGTGACCCAGGCAGAATGGGTATGTTTGCATGCTGATGCAAGTGCGATAACTTGGGGGAAATCATCACAATGTTCGAAGATGCGATTAAGGATTTCGACTGGGATGGAAAGTATTGAGTTGTTCATCTTTTGAACCATTATGCTAAGAGGTTTCTAAGAGGTTGAAGATATAGGTAGGAGTCATCGCCAACTTAGAGGACATAAGTTGCGGCGCATGGATTATATAACCCCCGGTCACCTACCTATCTACTTAATTCCGAACGATTTCACGAAGGAAACACATGCACATTCGGGTTTTCATATTTCCTTTTTCCCTACATTGGCTCTGGGCAATGTTATACTGATGCTATAGCGCCATGTTATATCTATTGTAGTCGTAGGAACGCGCGTTGGTGCGTTGTAGCAGAAAATTAGGGAGGGACAACCTAAGTGGGGATGTATAGGATTAAATAAGCGTGTTAAAACCATTTGGGGATAGTAGGCAAATTTAGGTGGTAATCCTATAGGTTTTAGGCCTATGTATCTATTTTATAACCATTTCTTATAACGTACATGCATAGCGAAAGCTCCAGCATAGCGAACGCTCCACCCCATTTT
>JPKE01002959.1:0-11830 GCA_000750995.1 Pseudogymnoascus sp. VKM F-4520 (FW-2644) | reverse complement strand
GGGCGAGGGAGGTGGGGGGGAGGCCGGTGCCGGGGGGGAGGTTTCCGAGGATTGAGGATGCGGCGAGGGAGGGGAGGAGTACGGAGGTGATGAGGGTTGAGGCGGCGGAGTATAGGGAGAGGATGAGGGAGTTGGATGAGAGTGAGACGGATGTTTGATTCTTGTGCGAGTTGGAGGGGTTGTGACGATCATTGTACAGTATATCAAGGTTGACGAGCGTGGAATGGCATATGCATAATCATCCTTGTGGGTAATAAATACACAGTCTGTGGGGCTGCTTGGCTCACTACCATACACATCAACTCATCCATCTCCTCCAGCCTAGGGCATGATATCTGAAAACATAAAACGCCTTTCCACGAAATGCTAGCCATGATACTCCATCGCCAAAATGACAGTCGCTCCCAGCGATGCAACCTATTCTTCGTCTGCTGCCACTGACTTTCGCTTTTTCTTCTTCTCTTTCGGCTTCTCCTCATCCTCGTCTCCTTCAACCTTTGACTTCTTCTTCTTCTTCTTTGGCTTCTCCTCCTCTTCCTCCTCCTCAGCAGCCTTTGCCTTCTTCTTCTTCTCCTTCTTAGGCTTATCCTCCTCTTCCTCCCCCTCAGCCTTCCTCTTCCTCTTCTTCTCCTTCTTCTCAGTGCCCTCGTCCGGCGCCTCGAATTCCTTCTCCCTCTTCGCCAGCTTCTCAACCTTTTTCTCCTTCTGCCTCTCCAAGCGGTCCTCCTGCACCGCCCTCTCCTTGGCCGACTTATTAAGGAAATACTCTCCACTCTCGATCTGCAAATCGACCTTGCTCTTCTCCTGCGGTGGCGGGAACGGCGTCCTAACCTTCTTAGACTTATCCGTCACCTTCATCGGCACACGTCTCTTGCTCAAGTTGCGCTTCTTGAAATGCGGCAAGAAGCGGTCCCAGCTCTCGCCTGCTAGCTCCGGGTCCTTTGCTAACTCGCGCTTGATCATAAGCTCTTTGATGTGGTAGATGGGGTGGATATTCGACATGCAGTCTTCGATGATACGGCGCAGCTCTTTCAGGCCCTTGTATGGGCCCATTGCCGAGACCGTGTTTCCTTGGACGAGGATATAGCACTCTGTGAGAAGCTCTAGGGCTTTGAGGGTGGAGCCATTGGGGCCGAGGATACGCTGGCGGCGCTTCACGAAGCGCTCCTTGTTGCGAACTAAGTTGCGGATCTTGATGATGTCGGATGCGACGCCATCTTCGAGGATCTTCACTGCTTGTGGTGCAGGTACGGAGCGAGCTAGGAGCTTGATGAGGTCGCGGGCGTTGAGGATGGCGGCGGGGTCGTAGGTCTTCCGGGTGGTCTTGACGGTCATGGAACCTTCAACGAGATCTAGGGTGCATGCTATGCCGAACTTCTCGAGACTCCTTGTGATGAGGGGCCAGGCCTCGCGCAGGTAGACTTCTCTGTATTTTGGGAAGAGAGTGGCGAAGGTCGACTCTTCTGTGAACGTGCCCGCCTTGTTGTCTTCCGGCGTGAAAGCCTCAATCTGCGATATGGTTAGCAAGGCACAGATTGGGCGGGGTGTATTGTTGTAGTTGGAATAGGGAATTAAATAGTGTGTTAGAACTAACCTTCCACTTGTCAATGTCATCCGTGTCCCATGGCTTCTCCTTCTTGTGAGTGGAAGGCATCTTGGGCGATTTGATTCTGGCGTGAACAATGTTGCGCAGACGAGGCTGGCAGAAGTTTGAGTATGAAGAATTTCTAGATGCACAGATTGCACGAAATACTACCGTAGCTATCGGAGGTCTAGAAATTTACGGGACGTCACAAATACCAAAGACGCAAATGGGTATTATTTGGCTGGTACAGATCAGATATCCTGTAGTAAATACAAGAATTTATATTTCGCAATAATTGATATTGATAGTGGTAATAGATGAGTGAAATCAGAGTCCAGAATTGGAAAGTATGTATATTTGCAGCGTGGCGTAGATAGAACTCCTTGCTGAGCAATGCCAGCCAAACGCTCTCTGCCCTGACTACTGCAAAAATAAAAGCGGATGGGCCTAATGATTGGAATTTGATACTAAACCACAAATCGAGACAGTCCAAACTTGACTTCGTCCCAGGCCATGTTGCAGCTATTTTTTGCATTGTAACGGCGTCAGGGGTAAGAAAAGAAGAATAAATGTCATGTGACTAGATCCTTATGCGGGCTTTAAGGTTTGGGAGCGGGAACTAATTCCAAATCGGGCCTCCGGGGACCCGGAACTGAGATTCCCATCGCCTGAATCGACATGGTCATGGCTCTAAACTTAGTACCAAGTGTCCAAGAAGGAAATGAGCGTATGGAGTCGCGGCGGCAAGGCATATTTCTTGGATTCTGCAGATATCGAGACAGCGCGGGTAGCTGAGACATATGATGTGTTTGCTTTTTTGCACGAAAGCCCCTTTTTTCCCCCAAGCCCGAACGCGCTCGTTGTGCGCAGGAAAGAGAAGGGAAATTCTGTTGGGTGATTCTCGTACCATAGCCGTACAGTTCTGGCAATACAATGCCCTCTGTCGTCGCGCCAGGACAGTCCTAAACTGTATATATATATCATGAACCTGTAATATACCATGCGGACGTCATATTTCCCATTTGAGTCGCTGATTCTGCTCTTGAGACCGCGTTTGCCCACCCTAACAGTTTACGCGCGCGGCGCGTACGTGAGCTCTCCGACAGCTTGGTAGCGAAGGGAAACCTAGCTCCATCCGGGTAGAGGTGTGTGATGTGTTTAAGGTATCTCAAGAGGGTGTAATAGTACTGTATTCTTCTCCTCAATCTATCGTAAACTTCCTGCTATCGTCCACCTCATTGTTGTCCAGAATATGACGTTTCTGCTTCGTGAGGGCGCCATCATAGCTGGCGACGACTGTGCTCCAGCCTCACACAAGACGACTTTGCGCTGATAGGGGTAGAACATGCCTTGGCGATGGATGATGTACGGTTTATACCTGTATCCAATCGCTGCTGGGCTTCCCTACTCCCCTCACGCGTATTTGTGAAGAGAGAAGCGCTCTTCGCGGCGTTCTCATCGACCTGATTCTCATAAACATCACCATCACCCTCGCCTGTGCGCCGTCAGATAGCAAACTTGCCCAACAGCGCTGGGAGATAGGCACCCTATCAATTATCCACCCACAGTGGCCTTCATAGGGAGGTTGGAGGCGCAAACTAACCTACGATGCCAGAGATTCTCCGCTGAAAGCAACACGTCAATCGTGGAGGCAGCTTTGGTACTCTGTACTCTCGCTGAGTTAAAGGTCTTCAACGTCATCATAGGCTTCACGGAACTCGGTAGATGGGACATATCTGTTATTATTCCGTGGGATGGCGATGAATAGCCTCGCTAGTAAGAAGGAATCAAAATCGATGCTCTGAAAGCCACGATGAGCATTCACTGAACTCGCCTGCTTACTCTCCAATGGGCTCGGTGTAACGGATCCAATGGATAAGCGTCAGTCTGTTACTACCAACCCAATCGAAGTTGGTATGTAGGCTCTAGATTGTAACACCAGGATATATTTACTAATATTACCAAGCGTTCATGACCCAAACAACGATACCCAAAGCATCCCGCTTATGGCGATCCCCACTCGACAACAACCCGCATACATACTTCAGTAACATGCTACTTTTGCCAAGTGGAACTCATGCCAGTATGTATTGCGGCATCCTGCAGGAGACGCGTCGTGCGGCCATACATCTCTGCTCGACGCCAAAGCTATCTTGACTGGGGCGCCTTTCGACCGATGCAAACATATCTTGCGGGCATTGTCAGCCATATACTACGGATACGGGCGAAGAACTTACAGGGGAAAATACGCCTGCAAACCCCCACTGGATTAGAAAAGCTACCAGATGTTGATTAAGTTACTTACCTTGAATGCTGGGTGATCCGCTTCATTTCGGGCGTGGGCTATCAGAAGCTGAACATCATTCGGTGTCATTCCGAGCCTCTCAGCTGTCGGGGTTGTGTTAACGGCAGATTCTGTCAATCGACGATTCGAGCAGAGTAACATACTCAACGGGTATATTGCTAGAGACGAGAGAAAGCTCTGAACGTTGTCTCTATTTTCAGCACCGATCCTTCTTTCTCGTTCGTCTTGTTTGATAATTTCAGTCAGAGTCTGACGACTATTTGCATTGCTGGGCAAGGTTCAACTCACCCTCAGACCATGCGCAGGTGGGTAAAGGTATCATTCTATGATCGATATCCACGAACCCCGCGGTCCGCATTGCATTAGCCAGGTGCAGAGGCATCCGGAGATCCTTCAGGCCTTCCATGCTTTGGAACATTCGTGTGCTCCACTGTCGAAGGCCATGTTCTGCCACAAAATCAACATCTCAGCCAGTTTATTTCGAGACCCCAACATACCATCGGTCAACGTGCCGTTGTACGACTGAACCTGGTAATAGACTTCGACCATTTGACACCAGCCACCTGTGGAACGCACAAATCAACAGCTGTCAATCTATCCTTCGAAGAGTTCGTTTCGCACCTGGTCTTGTAACGCGGAATAGGTCTCGAAGATATGTGGTCCATCTCGCTGCATTGATGCCACCTGTTTGGATCTATCAGCTTCGCTCTTTGGATGTGACAGGATGGTTCATCATCACCTGCTACGAGCTGGGAGTGGACTATGTCGAATGAGTTTCGAGCGAAGGTGAATCTGGAGTTATCGTCAGGGTAATGTCTCGATCAAAGAGTCTGAGTCCAACTAACCTTCGATTGAGATCGTCGACCTAGGTGTCAAGCTCATCAGCATGTGTTGTCCATGAGTTGTGCGGATCACCAAAGACGGGTTGTGGACGTCGTTGTCCACATTGCCCGACCTTGGGCCGTGGGATTGTAACCCGCGGTGTGATGGCAAGGCTCAGCTTGCGAAATTGGAATATCAAGGGCAAGCAGCGACCGAGAACGCTGAAAAGAGGGGTACTATTTGATGTGTTGAAACATACCTGGAGATGGAGATTGACAGGTATTTCATCTGGCTGCATGTGGCTGCTTATGTCGACACCATAGACCTAGAGTGGTTGGAAGAAAGTCAGCACATTGATCGTCCAGACATGGTTATAGTCATCATGCTCCTTGTCGCTCCTTGTCGCTTTGCACAGAGGACCATTCCGCTATGTCTGATTCAGGAGTATCGCTGTTGCAAGATGAACGTCTACAAACCTCGCAGCGCGGATACTGCTCAGCTACGTCGACAGCCCATGACGCAGATCCATGTCCACAGTCGAGGATTCTTCTTGGGTTATTGACGGGCGGGAATACGAGTCGTTCGTCGAAGACGATGGAAAGAAGCCTGTGCTGCCGAGTCAAGCGCTCAATCTCGTCCTACCGCCAGTTAGCGACAGGATTAGGGTATCAGGAGGCCCCTGCTGGAGGCATGTCGATTATCACCTCGTCAATAGGCGAGAAATATATTGAATTCTCTACGGAATGCTGTTGGAACTCCCTGTTATGGTATGTGACCGTTTCCAGGTAGCGGGGGTCAACTTCGGTGGTGCCTTCATCATGATCACGAGAACTTGTCCGACGTCAACTCCGCACATTGATGCGGATGGACTTAAATCGGTGGCTTACCTCGATGACATCTTGGGAGGAGTGCTATGTTTCCGACCGTTTGTCAGATTCTGACCGACTTGCTGAGACGATGGCTTGTACTTTTCTAAACCTTGGGTGTCGTTGATGCGTTGGACTTCTCTTCCCAGCCTTCATAGGCAGCCCAACTACTGTACACCAACCGGGACTAATTATCACACTGTTGGAATTATTATTGAGCCGTTGGAAAGGCTGACATGGTTGCTGGTGAGCGACATGCCCAGCCCAATAGAATTGCTTACAAAAAGCTAATATATGCGGAGATATACCGACAACGGACTCTGGCTAATCATACAGACAATAGCAGAGGGTTCAACTTGGTGTTAATCCGTTGCCGCTAAGGTTACACGGCGTCTCTCAACTGGATATCACGCCTCTCGGGATTTTGGTGTATTTCTCCTACAGGAATTTTGGAACTACAGTACGTCGAAGTGGGCCGGGTGGCTGAAGCGAATGGAATATAGGATAGTCTGTTTTGGACCGCCTGGGGCCAGAAACACGCACGCTTGACAGCCACGCTGGACAAGACGATGGCGCGCCGTTAAGTAATCTGGTCCTGGGCCGAGAGTTAACTAGGGGCAGACGAGCCGTGTGAGCATGGCAGGCTCGCAATAGGGCAGAAAAATTCGCTGCGTTTCCAAAGGAAGCAGCCTTCACCCGTTACTAGCCTCGTGTACGTTACTACTGTACCACTTGCCTTGGCTGACCCGACCCCGCCGTCTTAAACATCAAGGGAAAATCCACGCTTGCATGGTTGTGCTACCCAGGCAAGCGCCCTGTGTGAAATATTTGATACCGGTAATTCGGTACAGCACACCAAGTTCGACCCGCCAAATCAAGTCTGACCCGATTACCTTGCCTTGCGTTGTAAGCGATGGTTGGTTGCATCATTCGTGTGGCTGTATTCGGGTTGGGTATTGGCAGTACATGATCAAAACAAGGCAAGTGTTCGCCTGCATGAGTTCCCTTCTCCTCCCAATTTCTTTGCCCCCCTGAGAAGATATACAGGGTCTTGATGATGTCATTACGATGAGCGTCGGATGGAGTCCAGTTGAGGGGATAAATCCAGTCGTTCTTGTTCTCAGAAAGGTATAGGTGGCCCGCGAATAGCATAGGCTGTGTCCAAGCTTCAGAGTACTGTACGAAAGACGCCCGGGACTGAACTACTTATACTCTAGTGTGGTCCTGAAAATCCTGCAGCCTGACTTTCAAACGATAACCCACAAGGGCTCTCATGCCGCTATTGCGGGACGGTATGGTTTACGGAGCACAGCCCGGTGGTACGTGTGAGAATTGCTTGTAGAAGCAACCTTACTGTCTATTTGAGACTTTGCTGCAGTTGCTATTCCCTCGATATCCCCTCACCTCTGCTCCTATACCCCAAGGATGCAGTAATGGGTCTACTTTGGTAATATCATGCCCGTTGTACTTATTGAAATCACGATGCATCGGAGCGGAGCAAGACGAGCACATGATCAGTTCAGTGGTTGACCCGATATGGAAAGTTCTCTTGCCCTTGTGAATTAGTAAAAGTGGGTAATTACAATGAAAAGGCGGTGTCTCAAGAATAAAGAAACTAAAATAAGAACGAGAAATTAAAAAGACTCAGCCCGTCGGATTTTTTGAGACTTGTTTAGATCTGGCTAGGAGACGGGCCATATATGCAGCCTCCAGGGGCAAAGAACCAAATTTGATATTACAAGACCCTAGAAGAGTGAAGTACCGCATTTACTCCCTGAACAACGTGGAACCTCGGACGGGAAGCGAGTTAATGGAAACCTTAAACGTCCCCCCCCCATGATTGCAGGGGTCCCACAACGATTACGGCCCGCGTCTCGGACGGCGCGTCTAGCCTCCCATTACGGGTAACGGGCCAGCAAAAAAGTTGACATCACGAGAAGCACAGCACCTTGCGTCTGATCAATTGAGTCCCAGCAGCTTCACGATAACTCAACAAACCTCCCATACACTTCAACATGCTTTCCCGAACTCCATTCCGAGCTGCGCGACCATGCTGCCGCTTCTATTCCTCCAGCACCACGGCCACCGCGCCGCCAATGCTGCTCAAGATCCGGTAAGGTCTCCCCAGCTCACCCCGTCAGGAAGACAACCCACTAACTGCCCGCGCTGCACAGCAAGGATCTCAAGACCGCCATGCAAGACAAAGACAAGAACAAGCTCAACGTCCTCCGCGCGCTGCTCTCGCAGTCCCTCAACGCCTCCAAGACCAACTCGCCCATCGTGACGGATATGCAGATGCTAGCGCTTGTGCGCAAGAATGCGGCGGCGAGCAAGCAGGCGGCGGCGGAGTTTGTGGAGGCGGGACGGCAGGATCTGGCGGATAAGGAGGCGGAGCAGGTGAGGGTTATGGAGGAGTATATTGGGGAGGTGAAGACGGTGGGGGATGAGGAGATTAGGAGGGTTGTGGGGGAGGTGGTGGAGAAGTTGAGGGGGGAGGCGGGGGAGGCGAAGTTGCAGATGGGGGAGGTGCTGAAGAAGGTGTTTAGTAAGGAGGTGTTGGGGGAGAGGAATGTGGAGAGGGCGGATGTGGCGAGGATTGTGAAGGAGGCGTTGGCGAAGTAGAGGATGGTGGTGAGATGTTGACTGGGGGGTTTGTACGATGCAATGGGGCACTGACGGTGGCCAGGAACGGAATATTGTAGTGCCTTTTGAGGCATTTATTGTACAGTACATTTATATACATCTAATGAGACGCTACTCCTACCCGGCCATGATCACCGGATCTGCCCATTCTGGCTTGGTATGTAAACTCCACAGGTCGCTTCGTCAAGAGGAAACTTCTTGGTAGACATGGATATCATTAAACCTTATTCCCAAACGCCGCTCAATATGTCATGTTATTCAGAAAACAGCCCATCATGCAATACCATCCTCGTCAGTCCTCAGCCCACTAAACGGCGTTCCCTGGTTTGCCGTGCTGAGCCTGGCGCATAAGCCGAGAAGCACAACAGTCTCGGTAGCCGCGTAGTGGTTGAGACTATCCAGCAGAATCTGGAGATGCCTGCTGAAATTGTATTCGTATTTGTGGAGCGTCTCGTTGATTTTCTCCAGTCTGGCGGCCTCGCTGACTTTTCCGGCGTTGGAGGAGGTCGAGTCAGAGTGTCGTGCGCTTCGCTCATCCTGGAAACGTTGCCATTGTTTCTTGCTCATGTTATTCGGTTTGTTGGGGCCGTTTAAGTCTGTATCTGTCTTCTCTAATTCTCTTGAGAGCCATGCCGTATAGCTGGCGAACATGGAGCAAGTTTGCATGAGTTTCGAGTGCACCTATCAATGGTCAGCATGTGTATAAACAATATTTAGCAAAGCGACTACACACCCTTAATAGCCGGCTATTAGTGAGCATGCACTCCTTAAGGCAAGTATCAAGAAAGTCGACGTGATCCTGCATCAGCTCATCGACAGTGCGGCTCGCTGGTGCAGAGTCATCCTTGTTCTCGTCCTTGGTCTTCAATCGCGCCATGAGAGCCTGCCAATTCGGCTCGATAACCTCAGCCGTGCAGAAGTACAACAGCTGCTGCACAAACACAAGCATACGGGCTCGTAAGGTCCAAGCCCTTCGTTTCCACATTTCGATAGGCTTGTGCGAGCTCTTGTGAGTCCAAACTGTTGCTCGGTTGTGAGTTTGCCAGCTCGAAACTAGCTGCTGCTCTAGATAGCGGAGCGAAAGCAAGTATCGAAAGAGAGCCTGGTATCTCCACACTGTCTTGCGACTGATAACCAGAGATACAGGGAAAGGAACCGAGTAATCTAGTTGGAGAGATGTGTAGCCGATAGCCGACTTTTCCGTCTCTGCGGTCGTCTGCGCCGGGGCCTGAAATTTCTCGCCTTCTTCTATGCCAGAGATGTTGACAACCCTTGTTAATGAGTTTGTCAAGCTTATGTCATTCATCTCAACCTTGACATCCTCCTTAAAAGGATCAAGAGCTGCAACACTGCCAGGCTGACGTAGAACTAGATCCAACAGTGACTGAAGCTTGCTTGTGTTGACAGCTTTGACCGGCTTTCGAAGCTCAGACGTTCCCAATTCAAGAAAGTATGAGAAGAAATCGGATTGGTCCAAGAAGAAGTAATGCTTCAGTGACCTCAGGCGAGCAGGAAGTGCGTGGGTTGTGAGTAAGAGCCTCAGAAGCGACTCGTTCGCGTGTGCGTATGCGCTGTTGACGTTGTCAAGGAATCGATTGTCATCGAATGACCGCGGCACGTCCTTGACGGCCTTGCTCACATCCACTCCGCCACACTCTCTCACAACATTGAGATATTTTCCAGCCAAGAGGACCTTGTCTTTGACTGCCTCCAGCTGTGGAGGCACATCTTGCTCTCGAACCGTATATCGCCGTTCCCAGTACTCGTCTGTATAGTCCTGTTCCAACCTTTCGCGCTTGATACTCTTCTGCTCCTTAACCAAGAACTCTGCATGTGGGTCTTTTATACTTCCATGATGGAGCCATTCGTTCAGCATCATCATATACGGCCTGCTCGCATCTCGTAGCAAACCAGTCAGCAGCGTCCGCGCCGCCGGATCTCCCGACATAGTTTCGAGCCTCCTTGTGATCAACCCCAACACATTCCCACCTTTGCAAATCTTCTTGCCAGGTATGCTACCAGGCCCAAGATCACCGCCTTCTCGAAGGGTCTCCAAAATATTTTCTATGTCGTCGAAATCGCCCTCCGAGTCCTCCAAATCCTCTTCTAATAAGGAGTTCCGTTTTAATATCTCATGCGCCAACGAATAAACCTGGAACATCATATGACTTGTAGGGAGAGTGTGGAGGTTGAGCACATGTAAAGTAAACGACGGGTTTGTGAGGAACTGCGTCTCCAGTTGAGCGATCAGAACGAGATAATCTTGTAAAAGCTTCCGTATAGCTGCGCAAAGAGCATGGTTCACAGCCCCAAACTCCTCCCGGCTCTGCACTTCGACAAATGCCTCCACGGCCATATAATGAGTTGCCATTTTCAGCATAGTCGTCGTAAGGTCGCGCAAACTCGGATCCAAGCCCGGGTGTATTTTGAATGTGGGACCAGCAAGGCGTTCTTTCTCAGCGCTGGGATTGTATGACGGCGCAAATCGTATGTACTGTCCCTCGTAGCCCATAAAAACGAACAACAGGTCCTCCAGAATAGACGACTCTTGCGCATCTAGCGACAGCTCCTGCAGAGGTCTGGGCTGTAATGATTGTGGTGCCTGCGAAGCCAAGGGAGGTATGGAGATTCGCGCAGCTAATGGCGCACTGGTGTGTGGTATCAGAACTGCTTGAGGATCCCATGGAAGCTGCTGAGGCTCAGGTTTGCTCGGTATCGGTTTAACATCTGGTGTCGCATATCTCGTGCGATCGACGGGTCTGGCCCTACTTGTCGGCGCCACGGGGGGTGCTTGTCGTCGCTCAGGGCTTCGTGGCCGTGAAGAGAGGGTCTCGCGAGTTGTTACTTGGTGGCGCTCTGTTCGCCTCTCCTCCACTGTTCTGCTGGAGCGCTGCGAGTGCGAGCCAGATGGCATGCGCCTGTGCTGCGAGACACCTGGCGCATTCTGTGGCGATTGTGATTGCCGTCCATCTCTGTCGGTTTTGCTGCCTCCCCCCAATGCTGAAGCCAAGCGGGCTTTCGAACTCATAACATTGTCACCGCTGGTGGTCCTCCTGTCACTAATTGTCGCAGCCCTTGGGTTCGAGGATGAAGACATGATACGACTTTTCAGATATCATGGAAGTCGTTAAAAATCCGTTGGTTCCATGGAGAAAATGGCTCAGCCTTGTCATTTCTCTCGCTCTCGAGTTCGATTTGGTGACGCGTGGGGTAGCGACCAGACACGCGCCTCGCGGGTTCGCTAAACCTGGGCTGCATGTCTCGCTCTACCTAGCTCACCTTTAGCTCCATTCGACACAGCTTCGTGGACCAGTGCCTGCCTTGCCATCAACCCAGGACCAAGCTCGATTTCCAACAACCTCACTCCCATTTCTCTGTGATATACCCAGGCAAACAGAACCTCCACGTCTCTACACATCCATCTCGAGCTACGGTTCACATTTCCACACCTCAGATCTCTTCTGGTAGAGTCCAGCAAGCAAGCAATCATGTTTATCGCACGTTCAGAATATGGTGAGTAGCCACCCAGGTGGACCTACATTGTCCCCAACCATAGCTCCAAACTAACAATCTTCACAGATCGAGGGATCAAGTAAGCTCCTCCCCCTC
>JPKE01002958.1:0-13055 GCA_000750995.1 Pseudogymnoascus sp. VKM F-4520 (FW-2644) | reverse complement strand
CCAGCCCCTCATCCGCCAGCCCCGCCGCAACCTCGCCGGCCCGGTCCAAACCGTCTCCCTCTCCGATAAGCAGCACGACTACTTCCAAGTAACCCGCACCTCACCCATCTCTCTCACCTCGCCAACCACCTACAGAATCGCCCTCACCACCGACCCCACCCCGCTCTACCGCGTCGAAGTCGACCCCCGCCCCGCCGCCGACCCCGCAATCCAGCTCTTCGACTTCGTCGACCCCTTCCCCTTAGCAGCCGCACGCATGCACCCCTACGTCACCGCCGCGGCGGCGATATGCACACACGAGCCCGCGACCGACGGCGCAAAATGGCACTCCTTCAACGAGTCGTACGCGCTGCTGGTGATGGAGGTAGTCCCGGGCCTTCCCACCATTGAGCGGCACGTTAGTTGGAAGTATGTCAACAAGTCGACGCACTTGGCGTGCAGCATTATGGGATCGCTGTTTGGATATGGAGAGGATGGGATGCTGGCGAGGTATGGGATGTCGGGGCCGGGGAAGTTTAGGGCGGATATGGTGTTTGAGATTATTAGGGGAGGGGGGATCGAGTTTGAGTTGGGGATTGTGATGCAGGCTTTTGCGAGGATTGAGTTGGATAGGAGGAGGAATGCGAAGAGGGGGAGGAAGTAGGTTAGACGTCCAGTGTGGCTGTGGCGTTAGGTGAATAATGTAGAACCACTAAGTAAACGCATACCTAACGTTAGTGTCAAGGGGGAATCCTAAGTGAATCTCTCGTATTTACTCTCCGCTCTGGATGACGTTGGCTAATGTCTAGCTGACGATATGCAGCGTTGCACCAGCTCGACCTCCAGGGGGTAGCTACCGGTTAGCCAACGATACACAGCGCGACTGCATCAGCTGCGCTGCACCAGCTCCCGCTCTAGGGGTAGCTATTGTAAATGCCCATAATATGAAAATTGCTGCCTTTAGTGATTATTATAATTCGCGGCTGTTAAGAGGGCCTCACGTTGGATACTCTGTTCACAGCCCCTCTCCAGACTATTGAGTGGCACAAATATGGATATTATTGTTATTGCCCGCAGGCATTGAAGTACAAGTAAGAAAATTTACGGAATCGTCTCTTCCTTTATAGATTCCAGTAATCAATCACATCGCACCGCATCTACATGCCTAGCTGGCCACCAAACATAAAATGCGATCCTCCCGCACACCTGTAACCATCAGGCTGCTCAATCCAGTGATGCCCCGCTGGACAAACTCCCATCTCTCTTAATTTAGCCTGGACTTTCATCTGCTTCTTTCTCTCCTCCTCGATCGCCCTCTTTTGCCTCTCCAATTCTTCTAGCTTCTTTCTTGTCTCTAGTTCTCTGACGTGGTCTAGGCGCGCTTGCTTGAGCATACGACGTGCATATTTATCCTCTTCGGTCGTACCATCCTCATCATCCTTCGTAATTACCGATCCTTTTTCAGCCTCTTTTTGTTCCTGGGCTTCTGTCGCAGATTTAAGCTTTTCGTAGCTCTGAAGAATTCGATCTTGCTCTTTAGCTTTGTTTTTAGCTGCTTGCTGGTCTTGTTGCAACTGATTCCAAACTGCGTCACTAACTCCGGCATCTCGTAGCACGTTGCTGTCACCCTCGGCGGCCGGTTGGGGCTCATCATCATTGATTTCCTCTGCTTGAGGAGGCGGTGCTGGCTCGGGTGCAGGCTGGTCCTTAGCAATTTCCGTAGCCGTAGAGATGGAGGTAGAACTTTGAGCTGGCGGTGTCTTGCCTGGCATAGGTTGAGGCTCCATCTGTTGTATATTCTTCTTCAGAGACGACATATCAAAAGGTGTACTTTTTGCACGATGCGATCGCTCAGAGATCATGTGCTCAAACGCCTCGATGATAAGATCCTCTGTAAGAGTTTAAATTCTTAACTGGCGGCTTGATTGTAGAGATAGCCTTCTTGAATATGCCCTTCGCAAGTGACTGGGTATCACGGGCATTTCCCCATGCTGGCAACTTGATGAGACTTTCAAAGTATGAACACAACCGGGCCTTGAAATCCGCTGATATTTTTTGTAAGACAGTAGTGTCCAGTTGATTGTAGCGCTTCAAAAGAGAGGTCAAAAGCGAGATGCATTCGTCTGGACTCAGGTTTGCAAAAGTAATGGCCTCGGGGAAGCGGCTTGTAAGACCTGGGTTCTTGCTCATCAGCCGATTGATATCATTGTCGTATCCGGCTAAAATGACGATCAACTTCTGAGCAAATTTTGGATTCGTAAGGCAGGCGACAATCTCGTCCATTGTCTCTTTTGCAAATTGTCCGTCAGCGAGGCGGTATGCCTCATCAATAAACAGAACTTTCCCCAGCGCCTTTTCGATTTGTTTTTGTGTTTTGGGTCCTGTGTGTCCAAGGTATTCTCCAATGAGCTCGCTTGAGGAGCACTCGATGACTTCAGCTGTAGCGAGAAATCCCATGTCGTAGTATACTTTACCCATGCGCCTTGCGGTAGTTGTTTTTCCCGTTCCTAAATTCTGTTAATGATGGAATTCAAGTATGAAGGAAAATGACAGCGTACCTGAGGGTCCACGGAAGAGAAAGTTGAACGGTATAACTTCTCGCGGATCCATACCAAGAGCTTTCATATTTGCGGTGGTGTTTTGGTATCCCTCTAATTGCTGAATTATAGCCTCACAGCCAATGGTATCCTTGAATAGCAACTATATATTTGTCGAAGCGCGCTGGCCCCTATCGAAATCCTCGTCGAAATCCTTTGGTTCGAGGGTATCGCGTAGTTTCGTCTCTTTAGATGAGAACCGTTTCTGATGAGTTGCCTTTGCCTTGTCGAGCAATATATCGACCTCTCCAGCATTTCCAAAGTGGGGTTTGTTGCGTGCCCGACGAAGGACATCCATGGCCACAGCCTTTCCCTGATTCGTGGCATCGAATCCTTGTTTTTTGAGCTTTAAATTGAGAATCAGGCGGAGTTCGTTGTCCGTGAAGTCCTCAAAAAAGAAGCCTGAGCTGATGGGGAATCGGCGTGAGAGTCCAGGGTTTACGTTCTGAAACATCTCTTCCATCTGGTCCTTATAGCCCAACAAAAGCACACATCGATCTTCTCCTGGGGTGCTCTGAACTTCGGCTACAATTGTATCAATAACTGCTGTCTTGAATATGTCGGTTGACCCTGTTCCAGTGCTATTGCCCCCCGTGGCAAGCATATAAGCCTCATCAATGATGAGAACCTTGCCAACTGTAGCAGCAAGTATGCCCTTCGTTTGACTTTCGGATCCTCCGAGAACGTTACCCACAAAATCGGCCGGATTTTTTACCACAACTAGAATATGAGTTTAGTTCGCATTTTTTACGACTTTGAACGCTGACATACCTTCGCCGCTCGACAGAAACCCAATATCTGCAAGTATTTGACCATACAGCTTCCCAACTGACGTTTTACCAGTGCCAGGAGAGCCAATGAAAACCTTATTTAAAGAATACTCGACGAGTGGTCTTTCCTCAAGCTCGCGATCGTAGTTAGCTTTGACGCTGTCAAATAAAGCACTTACGGACGCCTTAACAGACTTTAGCCCAATAAGACCCTGAAGTTCTGTCCAAGCCTTGCTCTTCTTTAGAGCGCTTGAAGGCTCGGGTCCAAGGAGGTCTTCCTTGTTCAACATCATGTCGTCTGGAGTCTGTTTAGCCCTTCGTTGCTTTTGGAGCCGTTTTGCCTGTCGGTCAGCAATTTTCGCTAGGGAATTATGCACTGCTCGAGCATTTCCAAATCCATCGCGGCCACGACCACGGCCAACCCGGCGAGCAACAACTCGCATGTACAATCCACCAAAACCTTCTTCCACCTTCATCGCGCCACGATATTTGTCTTTAATTCGCGACTGCAAGATCTGTTGCAGCTCAGAGTCGGTATAGTCTTCGAATTGGAGCTGGTAAGGGACTCGGCTAGGGAGTCCTGGATTATGGGCAAAGAAGCCTTCCATCTGCTTGTTATATCCAGCAAGAATAAAGACCACCCGCCCCGTCAAGTTTTCCATCTCTGCCAAAAGGAAGTCAAGGACTTGAGATCCTCCAGGATTGTTACTAGAAACAAGCTGATATGCTTCGTCAGTAAAAAGCGCGCCGCCACCGCTGTTTAATATCTCCTCAATATGCTTCTTGCATCCGCCAATTCCGTCATTCGATAGTCTAGCACCAGATGTTTCAACAAAGCAACTACCAGGTATAGCACCGACAGATGCTGAAGACGTTGCATATAGACGAGCTACCGTGGTTTTGCCTTTCAATTGTGAGCAAGATTCACCATTAATTCCCAGATGAGAACTTACCTGTTCCAGGATTTCCTAAAAATGCGGCACCAAACCTTTCACCTTTTAAATCCGTGCCCTGACGAACTACAGTGTCCACCTTAACTTTAATGTCAAGAAACTGCTGCTTGACATTTTCAAGGCCAATCATGTTGATCAAAGAATCCAGCGCATCATTGGTGGCCCCTTCATAATATTTTTGATACTGCCAATCGTCTTTCGCAGCGGAAGAAGCATCTATCTTTTCATTATCTTCGGGCTCGGTGTTGACAGTTGGAATAGACAATGCTGGGTCACCTGTAGGTGGCGTTTTGGCAGGAGAGGGTGGGAGTTGTTGTGTGGGTTCTGGTGCAGAATTTCTCAGCTTTGCTCTTTGTTTAGCGTCTTCGAGATCTTTCCTATGCTGGGCAATTGCTGCGGCCTTCGTCTCGTCATCTAATTTTTCTCGTTCCAGCCGTTGTAAGTATTCCTTCTCGACCTGGATTTCAGCCAATTCTTTTGCATATGCTAGCTGTTTAGCTTCGCGTTCAATATCCATTTGATGATCTCTCTGCTTCTTTCGCTGGGCTTCCTCAGCTTCTATGTCGCATTTGCGGCAGGTTCCAGGGGCTTTTTGATAGCACTTCCATCTTAACTCGTGGTTTTTAGGACAAGTAGATTTAAGAGGGCGTTGGCATTGCACCAGCGAATGATCTTCGAGTTGGTGGCATCTTTGTGGGCAGTCATGAACTCCACAGTTGAGCTTTATGCCGCAGGGCTCTTCACATCCTCCATCTGGGCAATACAAGTCGAAGTCTTTCTTCGTTTGAAGCACTCTCAATTTATCCGGGTGTTTGACGCATCTAACGGGCAATCCGTCATACAAGTGATGATTGCTGTGAAGATGTTCAAAAAACTGACTCCAGACTGCCTTTCCTTTCCGGCTCTCCATGAATGTATTCGCATTTCCAATAAGTATCAGACCGTTCCGCGCCCTAGATAGCAGAATGTTTAATCTTTGTGAAGAGGACATGAATCCAATATCTCCGCGTTTATTACTTCTCGTTAGACTAGCGATCACGATCTCACTCTCCTCGCCTTGGTAATTATCTTTAGGAAGTCAGTGAAACGAGCTGCAACAAAGAGATGTGACTGGATAGTAGCTAGGTAGATGATAATTTTTTTTTGGCAATTTGGTAGGGATGGGAGGTGGGATTCTCACCAACTGTAGATATTTTAATTGGTCGCTTTTTCCCGTTCGAAGCAGCAGCTGGAAGCAGTCCAGCCCGTACAAGCTCAAAAGAGTCAAGATCGTTGAGAATAGGGTCGGTAGTTTTGCCTAGCTCCTCGACCAAAAGGCGCAATTGCCCAAGGTAGGGGGGCACATTCGATGCTGTTTGGTTAGAGTGGTGTGAGGCACACCTGCAAGGACAAGCCTCTCAGAGAGAGAAACATCGAGATTGTACCCATCGTCTTTCTTGACGGTAAGTGCATAGTTGTTGACTTTTGGTCTGAGCTGCTTGTGGTCACCAATAAGAATAATTTGCTTCGTGTTTGGAGTTAACGCTGTGAGAATGTGGCTTTCAAGAATTTCACCAGCTTCTTCAACCAGAATAATGCCCGGCGAGGCATTTGTAAGTTGTTTTGCGTACATTGCCGCTGCAGTGGTTGTACATCCAATTATTCTTTTGCTTCGAAGTATCTCTACATCCCTTTCATTGAAAATACTTTGACGTAGCTCTTGGGAGGCATCGAATTTCCGGACTTGGTCATGCAAATTTGTCACTTGTTCCGTCAGAATGTCCAGTATCCATCGTTGGAGGCACGAGTTTCGTTCCTCGGAACTCATAGCCCAAATAATGGCATGCCCGCCGTTGTTGATAGCTTCTGCAAATATCCCGGGGCACTTTCCACTCTCCCAGAGCTCGAGTAGATAAGTCTCTCCAATAGCCGTTCCCCCTGCCCCAACAGTGGTCATACCATCGTCATTGCTTGGCACACTGAAGGCATAGAAGAATCTTTTATCAGTATCGGAAAATTCGAGATACTCGAGGATATCCCTTTGGCTTATTCGTGCTCTGCAATACTTCTCGATGAGCGAGGAGAGGGTGCCCTGTACCTTTCCGGCTTCTCTTTTCAATCCATTCAAGATGTCCCAGGATGCTTGACTTCGTCGGAAATTAGTTCGCTTCGACACATTTGAAATGCTCAGATGCTCTGTTTTAAGAGTGGACTTTGAACCCAGCCGCACCATAGAATGTTCGGGGATCCCAATGTCATTAAGATCCTCAAGAAACTGGTCCAAGGCGTGGTTGGTATAGCATATAACTAGGATTGTCTCCTCGGTGTGGCTATAGAGTATCTTTGCTATCAGCGCACCAATGAAAGACTTGCCAGTTCCTGATAAAAATTAGCAATATTAAAAGTGTCTTTTAGCAATCTCACTTACCCGGGGGTCCCTGAATGAGACTTAGTCTTCTCTCTAATCCCATAATCAACGAATTGAGTTGAGACTTATCCAGTTCAATTGACTTAGGAGTCCCAAGAATACCCTGAAGATCTCTCGATCCATATTCTTGGATTGTCTGGATCATTGCGGCTGGCTTGACAGTAGAGTCACGCAATTCTTCCTCTGTACCCGAGTAAAACAGTTCTTCCACCAGCGGCAAAGACGACTTTGCTTGGAGACATTTCAGTATTGGCTCAAAGGCAAAAACAGCCGTATTAACTTGAACGAACTTCAATCTTGTAGAGGTCTTTGCCGCAATGAGGGTTTTGGTTAACCCCGTTTCACCTAAAATACGAAGGGTTAAAACCATGGGTTTTTTCGCAAGCAACTCCTCATCTCTTTCAACATTTGCAAAAGAAATCAAGTTGTTACCGTCCATGATGCATCCAAAACTCTGATGCTTTATGAAGTTGCGATTCTCTTTCACATATTTGAGCCTCCCAGCAGGCTCAAGTTTACGAAGCTGCGGGGGATCTTCCCGAGGCTGGAACGTTAAGCAGCAGTATTTCCAGGACTTCTCAGGGTCGCATAGGATTCCATTTAAAAGTAGTCCCTTTAAGATGGGGTTCGTGCCTCTTCCGCTTTTTTGGCCTCGGGCAATTTTGAGGTCAGTGCGAAGCTCGCCCATAAAGTCTTCCCTAAGCAGTCGGAACTGGTTATCCAGATGGACACAGCCACGAACTTCCGGTTCTCTCTCATCAACGGCTTCGGCTCGGAGATAATAAGGCTCCTCCGTGGATGCCATCTCATCAGCAGTTGGCAAAATCGAGATTTTCCGAAAGTCCTCAAAGTCATTGTCTGTATTGGCCGATGTCATCAGCAAGGCATGCTTGATCTTTTCTCCAAGGACGCGAATCTCAAAGACTGATGACCCGAGGAGAGTCTTGCCGGTAGTCACAGTCTCTGATAGAGACCGAACATCTGGTAATTCTGGGCCATTTGATGTGAGCAGCTCCAAAAGGAGCCATGCAAATGCCTGAAGAGCATTCTGAGAAAGTGTTCGCTGCTTCTGGGCTTCGACAAGAGCATTCCAAAACGTCGGCAGCTCAACAATTACCGCAATAATTTTCTGGAGATGTAGACGGGTTCGCACGCCCACCACCACTGAGGATGAGGTTAGCCCAAACCCTCTTCTTGCAGGTGAGAATTTGTTACCTTCAAACCTACTGGAAGCACAGCTTGTGGAATATCAGCCGCATGCTGGCCGGTTCCATTATGGACGCCAGAAATAGCAAAAGTGCTGTACAATATGAAGATAATCTTGCATCTCGTTAGCGTTTGTGTGCAAACTACACGGCAGAATGGAAAAGGCGGCATACCCAGGCAGCGACGGCAGAGTAGTCGTCGAATCCAAAACTCTTGACGATGAATACTCTGGTATAGCATCGTAAACTGATTGCGATTGTGCCTAATGCGACGAACAAGCCAACCGTCGCAAGGAGTTCAGGTCCTCGACCAGCTGGGGTTATCGCCATGATGGATCGAGAGAAAGGTCGCAAGATTCAGTTAAGATCTCTCTGACTGGCGCTGGTTGAGGAGTGCGAGGGGGGATTGCGATGAAGATGTAGGACTTGGATCTAGACATGGCTGTCACTATGTGCCGTTAATGCTTCGTCCAGTGTGCCACCGTCAAGCTCCCCGTCCCCACCGTTGTCCCTGAGGGATCACGTAGGTGTGAGTTAGGAGATGGAGGTGCCGATCAGGGGAGACATTTTCTTGGGGACGCGGCACACAATCACTTAGCGCTATAGGTAACAGCATAACAGGCCAAAGATGGATGAACCGCCTGGATGGGATGTGCTATTGCCATTGGATCTGGCCCACTTCGTGGCAGAGAATATCACCTCTCCCGCTCTGGCCATCTACGCCAAGGTTTTCGAATTATATGTATCGGAGGGGAGCGGGGCAGAGAGGACTGATGTCCGCTGTTGGGAGAATGGGCGTTCCTAACTAATGGGGAATACATGCTGTTCATCGGAGCAGTCCTGATGGAAAGAATTTTTTAGGGGTAACCACTCCGTTCCGTGTGGATGGGACCCGTCTTTTGACGTATCAGTAAGGGCCTGGTGTAGGGCAAGACCCAGCCAGCGTGTCCCCCTGCACCGCAACCGCAACCGCCACGGAAAGACAGAGGTACGTACGTACGCAGGCTCACGTGATAAACAAGACGCGGTTCGAAAAATTACCCGGACACTTGAAATACACAAGTTGTGAGGGTTAAGAAAGGGCCAAAGAGCTTTGTGAGCATCATGGATGCCGCCCCATAGATGCCGCCAAATGATGCCGCCAACTTGATGCCTTAGGCAGTCAACTTTGAGAATAGGCTCCACACGTTCAATATATCACATGATGTCGTTGTGCCATGAAACTTTGTTGGAGATAATTCAGGAATACGGGGAATTACACACGAATTCGTGTGGTAATCTCCGGCAACCGTAATCAGTCCCTTCGGGCAACGGAGCAGAAGCCTCACAGTAGAGTACAGTAATATAGAGTATATAGATCAATTGAATTACTACCTAATCTACGGGCCTACGTACGCTATTTGTAGGCCTGGGGGAAACCCCCAAAACCCTGACAAGTTGAGCTTTCGGGGCTCAGCTGGGTTCGGGTCAGTGGCTTCCAATAGTATGGCGCCACTGTCTTACCCGTAAGCCAACTGGGAAGTTGGACGGTCACACGGGGATAACCCGTCATTTTGGGCGTAAAAGCCCACCGTATCCCACGGGAATCTCCGTTTTCCCCAACAAAACTGTTGGAACCCTGGCAGTCTCTGATCAGGGTTCAATTGGTGCACGCCATGTAAGAATCCGACATAGTTTACCGTCTTATGGCTAGGAATGCTTCAGATCTCGTACCTAACAGTCTCAGTCTTTCAGCTTTTGTCAGTGTTCTAACACCCCAATCAAATAGTAATCGAGCCTTGTGTACATTTTCGTCAAATTACAAGGATGCAAATTGAACATCCCCCACACCAGTAGGCGGCCCGCTGCGTGACACCCCTTGACTTCTCAGTTTCGCTCCGTAGGTTCCAAGAATAGCCTGCATCAAGGTGGTATTTTATGGAATAAATTATGATCAAGCAAGATATACTTGAAGTAAATTTGCACGCAATCTGGGCTGGTTTTAATAAGTGATGGACTCGCATGTAACGTATGGTTCTCTGCTTCCATTGTCCATTCATATTGCCTCCGTTCCCAACCCGCAATGCCTATCTTATAGCGCCCATCTCTAAAACCAGATTACTCGTCCATTGTCTCCGTTTCCAACCAGCGTTGCCAACCTACGCAGCCTTTAACTCAAAATCGTATCTCCCGTCCGCCTATACTACTGTCTTCACCCGGCCGCTCTACCCAATCGCTCGGCCTCCCAGTCGCCAAATTGCAGCCATTTTCAATGCAAACTCTCTCATAATTATCAAAATTATCAGATGGGTAATGAATGATATGTAGGACATCGGTTTCACCTGATGCAGTCCTGTTCCCATCCTCATCCACGCGGTACTGGATATACCCCGGCATTCGTGGTTCTGCGGGTTTCAGAATCAACTCCACGCCTGATTCTTGGCACCGTGCTAGAATGTGTGAGTAATCTTCGTCCGAAAATCCTCGGTGGTAAACAGTGTCTTCCATAGTGGCATCATTTTGGGGTAGGCCCCGCTGCCACCCAAAATCTAGGGTCTTAAGTGCTGGAAGCCGGTATTTCTGCTCAAAAAGCTCCTCGATCGCATCCAATGCAAGATAGTGAGAGTCTTGTAAATCTAAAGCTCTAGCCGAAATACGCAATTATTTGATGCTTCGTGGGATGGCATTAATGACAGTTCGGCTTGTCGGGAGGGTAAACAATTCCTCATCCAGATCACCGCAACAAGCCAAAACTGGCCAGGTTATCTCGAGGCGACGAAGGTTTTCAAAAGGGGTCAAAACGCCCATTGTAGAAGATTCCATTAAAGAGCCCCAGGTATATTCCTGGTTTAATATTGTCAAGTCCTGTAGGTGTGGAATTATTCGGGATGCTTCGGCGATTAGGTTATTACTCTTAAACCGGTCAATATCGAAACGGCCGTTGTCGCCGTTATCGTCGTCGTTCAAACGGTCTTCATAGTACAGCTTCTTTAACCCAGGATAGCAACGCCACAGCCGAAAAAGAGTATTGGGATCCACGAGCATGAAAGATAACGACAGCTCCTTCATATTAACCAAACCTAAATTGTTGCCTTGCAACACAGATTCAAGTTCCGTCTCATTCACGTCGGTCTCAGGGAAGTCAAAAAAATAGTTGGATGCCGCTTCTTCGTGAATCGCGCACAGTATTTCCACCGAGGGTATAGTCAGAACCGACAAAAGGTGATGGGTCGCGATTTCAAAGTCAGACGCAAGTAGGTACCTCACTACGACTTTTTTCAGTCCCCATAATGCGAGTGGGTTTCCACGCTGCCTCTCTCTTTGCAGCTGTCCCACTAAACCCAGCATGCGTGTTAAGATTGCAGGCACGGAGTCCGGACGAGTCCACATGTCGATATCGAGCACTTGAAGGTTTGGCGTGAGGGTAAGGATCAACGCGATCATAGCATTCAGATCTCTCTTCTCAACACCTGCTACCCACTCGGAAGACTCTTGGGTGGTGGTGCTTGCCTCAGTAATTTTCCTCCCAGCAGCCTCTAGGCCCTCGGCGGTAAAACAAATCACGTCCTCGAAATCAGTCTCGTACAGATCAACGCATTCCTCCGTGAAAGTATAAGTATTGTCGTCTTCATCATCGCTAAAAATAAAACCGAGGATTGGCGCCCGAGTATCATCAACGTGGAAAATCTTGACACATCTTCCCAGATCGGGCCTCGCAAGAATTCGTAACAGGAATAGCTGGAGGCCCTTACCAGAGGTCATGGCGCCATGGTGGAACCGTTCGTAAAGAACAGGCTCCACGAGATGGTGGAGGCGCCGAGAGCAGAGAGCGAGTTGGAGGAGGAAGCACGAGTTGTAGCGGGGGAAGTCATATCCATAAGAACCGTATATTTTGCTTCTGTCAACGCCAGCAGCGACGTGCCTGGCAATGTCGATTATAACCTCGGAGGGGAGATCATTGAAGGTCACTCTCCCTGGGATATTTGCAAACTCAAACTCCGGAACTGGACCGAAGTGGTGGATCCGCTTCTTCTTTTCTGCCACGGCCACTACTTCAAAAATATTGGGATACATTAGGAGGTCGATATAATGCCGAACTTTGAGGAATTACGGGGCTCGATTCGAAAGTAAGGTGTATAGCGTCATGTGCATTGCGCAAAATGTGTTGATTAACTGAGAGGGAAGAGTTCAAAATAAGCGATCAGGCAGGCGGCTCTTGATTGACCAAATATAGAAATCTCAGCCAGGTCAGTTGGTACTAGCCATCTATAAAATGGGGCGGGGTAATCTCAGGTGGATCTCAGCTCTACACTAGGTCACAACAACAAAACGAGAAACTTATTCATCAAAGATAGCGATGTATTGTCATGATTGTGATCGATTATTTGGCAGCCATGTAGCTCTCTAGCAACACTTAAGTTCCCTAGCTCACGATTTTGAATGCGAGGATTGCGACCGGTCCTTTAGAACCCAACGGTCTCTCGACCAGCATCTCGACTCGCCAGCTTACAATTTCGAATGCGACGAGTGCGGCCGGACCTTTAGGACGGAACAGTCTCTCGTCTAGCATCGTCAGTCCTTAGCCTATAATGTCAATATGCAATCATTCCTTTGAGGTGAGCAGGAGCATAGCTAGAGGCAGTGCAGGATAAAGGATTTTAGGTGCAATCGTTCTATGCTTGAGTGTGACAATGGCTGTGCTATTCTAGAGGTAGAATCAAAATGGTTAAACAGAGTCCGCTCTCAACTGTGATATACCTCTTAGAATTGATGTGAATCCGATACAGGATTTATTGTTGTCGGCATCGGTAGGCGCAACACCTCAACCGCTTCGAATGAGTTCATGTCGCTCAACCCACTCCTCCACCCTTCCTATCTCTTCTGGCTTGCACCCCTGTATATGTTTTTGTAGCGGGGGCGCCTGCCTCTAGCTCCCGCAAGGTGCTAGCCTTTCCGGAGGGGCGGAACCAATTTTCTAGCGACTAGCGTCTTCCTAACCCTTTGATTGCATTCACTGCTCGAATCGTGTTGCTTTTCTAACCATGTGTTAGAGAGCATCTCTCCTTGTGTTTCCTCGATATACTCGGTCAATAGATAGCCTGCATCTTCTAAACCTAAGCTTCCGATATCGTGTCGGACATATCGTGAAGGGACGGGGTACCCGA
>JPKE01002957.1:0-47414 GCA_000750995.1 Pseudogymnoascus sp. VKM F-4520 (FW-2644) | reverse complement strand
CAAGGAAAACTGATCGGGGTCCTGATATGACCGGGGTCCTGATAAACCACGTTATATATTCTGCTTACTGTATTTACTGTGAAGCTTCTGTTCCGGTGCGCCAAGGGACTGATTACGGTGATCGGGGATTTACATACGATTTAGGCTGTGTATCTCCGTCCCCATCAATTACTCTCAACAGGTATTAAGTGAGTGTGCAGATTTGGATAATGTATTCTAGAGCTGTGAGCAAACCCTTCTATTCTACCAAAATATATCATTTATGGAAGCCGAGGAACAAACCGAGCTACATGGTAACGCAACCAAAACTGCATCCCATTTCCCAGCCATTAAAGCAATGCATAACGAGGACGACTCACACAGCAAAATCCACAGCCCCCTCAAACATAGCCACAAAATCCGCATCGAACTCCCCCAGCCACTCCGGTCTGAGAACCTCCTTATTCGGCGAAACTTCTTCTCCCGTCCCGTCATGGACTTCAGTCTCAGCATCAATCTCCCAGGGCTCGCAGTGGAGTTGCTCCTCTCCGCGCATATCATCCACCCGCGCCCTTTTCTCAGGCAGTTGCAATAGATCTGTAGGTCCTCCTCGCTTCAAACTCGTCTCCTTCGAACTCGCAAGGCTACTGATCGCCGTATACCCGTCGTAGTCGACAACAGCATTCACAAAGCTTGACGTTGCTTCAGGTATCCGTTCTTCTTCGGGCATTTGCTCTGCTTCCGACATTTTTTCTGCTTTAGGCATTTGCTCCTCCCCTGGCATTTGTTCAGCTTCATAAAACAAACTGTCTGGGATATCATCCCCAAAACCACCAAATGGAGACCCTGCATCCGCCAGATCGGCCACATACCCAGGATATGCATCGTCAGCAGATGCATCGCCTGGTTTCAGAAGCCATGGCGGAGATGAGAGGTCATCTCCACTCAAATCACCCCCATCCGCATCTGCTTTTGGATTACTCTTCTCCAGGAACGCGTCATATGGCTTTGTGCCATTTCCATACTGCGCCAATGGCTTCTTGTTTCTCAGTGTCTGAACCGGTTCCGACTTGGACACGTTTGAGTGCAGAGCATGCAGTTTCCTATAGTCCCTTGGAGCAACTGCCTCGTACGGAATGGGTGACAAGCTTCTTGAAAGGTCGACAATCTCCACATCGTCCATTTGATAGTCGTTCTTATCAAATTCTTTGAGTGCCAATTGTTTGCTCATTGCCTTGTCAACAGATTTCGACACTTCCGCACCAGCGATTTCTTCTGGTGTTTTCTTCGTCTCCTTACTAGCATCTTGTTTTGTCTTCTTCTGCAATTTGCGTGGCTTGTCCAACCCATCATGGCAGCACTTGTGCTTGCAAGTTTTACCGTTCTTTAATGCATTTCCCCCTCCGCAAATATGATTGCACATCCATTTACCATTGGCCATCTGAACTGGCTCAGGTCGTTCCGCATTGTCATTTTCATCAGGGACTGCTGTTTGCTGATTCGCAATATCATCAATATCAATGAATTGGTCAAGTACGACATTATCATCAGCTGTGTGACCAGCCAACTCCTCTGCACTCTTGACAGCAGCAAGCAAATCCTGGTCTGCGATATCATCATCCCATTCGAAATCAGCGTCGCTGTCTTCGTCACGATCGTCTGTGCTGAGAATAACCTTGGGAACAACCTTCTGCGTAGGCTGTACCACAGGAAAGAGCGAGTCAGGAATATTCGGTGCTAGAATTACAGACTGGACCGTCCCAACAATCTCATCACAGGCAAGGAAACAGCTTATAGCATCACTGGAATTTGACAACTCGGTAGAAAAGTGCACTTCAAACCCCTTCTCGAGATTCTTAATATTCCCGCGCCAAAAATGCGCAAGGTTTCCGTTGGAGATGCCAGCCACGAACGTCAATGAGATTTGCCGATGCCTCCAGAATGGGGCCTTTTGGTTCTTTAAGCCAAGCCGTGCCCTGATTTTGACCTTGGGCAGTTGTCCCGATTTGACAATTCTGCCCATAATCTCTGCAGTTAAAGTGAGGCGTGGGAATGCTTTCAGCGTATCTAGTAGCTTATGGCCAAATGGCGGATTCCTGGTCAAAACCCGCTCAATGGTCGCGGAATCAGCTGCAATGAGCTTCTCGATGCTATTTATGCCAGCTGTAACCATTTTCTTGACAGCAGCCGGCCCAATATTTGGGATTTGTCTTAGCTGCAACGGTAAATGTTCCCAATACTCTGCAGATATACTCCTTGACAACTCCAAGGCGTTCTGCGTTGCCAGTGCGTCACAATCAACTGCTTTACAATCAACCACACATCGAACCAGTCGATGGATTCGTTCAAACACCAAGGTTTTGTCAGTTTGGTACTGCCTTCTATTGAACTCTTTATTGTTAGGAGTATCCACGCCACCAAGTTGAACTTGTATGATGAGCGAAATTTTGTGAGCAGTTGTTGAGACATTCTCTTTTATCGGGTATTTGATAAATGGTGACTTGTTGAACTCTCGGAACGCCGCCCGCTCTGTGGGTTTCATTCTCAAGTCCTTAAATTCCGAAGCCTGAGATATGATATGCAACTATCCAAATTAGCTTCCGAAACTCAAACATACAAGATTCACTTACCATTTGACCAATTCCCGTGTGTTCTGGAATGCTCAGGAGCAATTGCATGGTCTCGAATTTTACCATATATCTTGACATTGCCTGGCCGTATTCCGTGCACGTGAATCTTTGATCGGATGTGACAAGCTTGGAATCTTGAAGCAACTTTATATCCCGTTCGCATACTTGCTCCAGTCTCTCGTCGGGATCTCTGCTGCCTGTATCGCAACTGAATTTGTAGAAGGTAGGATTCTGCTTCATACGGACACTCATAAACGTTCCGGCAAGCCAATGCTTTGCGGAATATAGATCATGGACGGTACCAAAGCCAATCTCCGAGTTCAGATGTTCTATAAGATTCAAGTGCAGCGTACTTTCAAGTACATCCTGACCTGATATCATCCTTTTATAGCGGTCAATGCTAGATTGCCGTGTCATGATTATTGCAACGGCCGAGTCATCGAATTGTGGCCTTCCAGCTCGCCCAAGCATCTGCATGACTTCCAAATCTGAATACTCGGCAAGGCCGCCATCTTGATATTCGACTGTGCCTTTGAGAACCACCAAGTGACAAGGGAGATTAATGCCGACCGCTAACGTTGACGTGCAGCATATGACGCTTATTTGGCCATTCAGATACGATTTCTCAATTGCCATTCGATCAGCTGGATCCAATCCGGCATGATGGTAAGCAACGCCTCTGGCAGTTAGATCCTGGAGGTCTTTGCTGCTCACTGGCACCCTCGATGTGGGAGATGGCCAAGCACGATCGACAACACGAGAACTCGCCCACCACTCTGCAAGCTTTGCAGCAGTGTTCTCACAAGATTTTCTCGTGAAGCAGAACACTATTATTGGTTTCTTGTGTGTATACTTGGCAATAAGTGTTGGCAATTTCCCATCTAAAAATGAGTCAAAGGCATAGTCATTGATGTTGCTATCAAACCCATGAACATGCTTCTGTAGCTTCACCGGGCGGAACTCCTCTCCAAATGTCTCACGGTGAGCAGGAAGGTGGTTATTGGTGTGATCTTTTCCTAGCCACACTGCGATATCGTGAGAATTAGGAACTGTTGCACTCAATGCCACAAACCGAACATTGGCACCAATAGACTTCATCCGCGAAACAACAGCTTCCAGCGTTGCTCCTCGGTTTTCTTTCAGGATGTGGACTTCGTCAATAAGAAAGAGCTTCACCAGCTGAAGCAGCTTGATGTAATCCTTCCACTTCCTAGTGATGCTATCCCATTTCTCGGGCGTCGTAACAATTATCGTGGCACTACCAACCTTTCGCATTTCCGCTGCGTCGGTGTCACCAGTCAACTCAGCTGTGGCGATGTTCAGATTCCCAAACTTCACTCCCCAATCTCGGGCTCTCTCAGAGCATAATGATTTCGTAGGAGCCTGGTAGACAATTTTAAACTGCCCAGATGAATGTGACTCAATGAGCCTCACAATGGCAAGTTCAAGAATGGCAGTTTTACCACCACCGGTAGGGGCAGAGACAACAACATTGTCATCGCTCTTATAAGCCGCGGGGAAAACCTTGGATTGTACGGCGTTGAAAAGTGGGAATGGAAAGATCGGCCGAAACCTGTCAGGGAGCTCACGCGTCGATACCAGTTGGATGCCATTTATCATGGGAGGTGCATGAGAAAGATCAAAAGCGCCTCTAGGATCTAAAGTTTCGTGCGGTGGATTCTCTTCGGATATGGGTTGGGGCTCCGGAGATCTTGTCCGTTGGCTTGCACGAGCTTCACGGCGACTAACAATCCGTCTGGTTGGGCTTGATACTGGGAGGTTTGGAGAAGGGCTTCGGTACCCAGGTGGAGTAAAGCTATGCCCGGCTGTAGAAGTTAGTCTACAATCGTGCACCTGGATTACCGGCCAAAGAATCACTCACACAGATTGAAAGGCGGAGAAGGCTGTTGCCTCCGAGGTTGAAGTTGGCTGAATCGATTTTCGGCATAATGGAAGGTAGATGTATCGTCGGGTGAACTTGGCGGTTGGGCTATCCTCATACTTGGAGGTTGTGTGCGAAGATTTGCCAGTGTTGAAGCTCTGTTCGTAATTCGATAAGCTCCATTCGGGACGCCATAAGTATGGAGGGCATCATCGCCAGCAATGGCAGACCCATGAGCAGTCAGCAAACTTCTGGGCGTGAGCGAGATTCGTGACGATCCAATGCCATGTTGCTGTATGGCATCAGATTGTAAGCTTTGTCTATCTGTGCATCCACACAATTAGATTTTGGGTATGCCTTGGAGCATTTAAAGGATCTTACCAAAGGTGTCCACCACATATTGAGGTTGTCGTGGAATCTGTTGCTGTGAAGGTCTGAAAGAAAAAATATCCTGGAGGCTGCTGCCATTGCTAAAGTGACGGCTAAATGTTGACTGAGAAGGCGGTAGAATATTTGCATGAGAAAACGGAACGATGGGATACACATCATCCTCAACATTTGCACTTGCATTATCGATGATCCTCTGCATCCGTGGATCCATTGGGAACCCCATAATGAGGCAGGAGAGAAAGGGAGTCTTAGAGGAGCAGAATTGGAACGAGAGGCATTTCAAAGGCGGTCATATATATGAGAGAAGATTAGGAGAGTGACAATCACTAGAGGCTAACTTATCAATTAAAGGTAATTAATGGCAGAGATTGGAAACTGAGGATGCAGAGATACAGCTGTGAGATGTGGACAATTGTGAGGTTGAAATCTTGAAATCGATGGTGGGGTTGGACGGATTGGGGCAAGGGGCTTTCGCCAGCTGCTCCTACTGTATTGGGAGGCAACAGTGCATGGCGTAAAACGACAACACTCCAGATCGCATACAGCAAAATGCTGGGCACTTTTGGTGCATTTTTCTCAGACTAACGAATCTCAACACTTACATATGGTTGCTAACGACGAGCTGGACAGAAATGAACCCTCCATCCAGGTTCAAACAGGAGGATATAGTGTGAAAGCTGCGGGAAGAGAGAGGGTAGTAAAATACCTAACCATATACTAAAACTCCATCCAATATCGAACGGAAATATATCTCACATCCGGCCCACCTCAGCTATTTCCAAAGCTGCCTCTAACCAGCCTTGCAGCCTGAGCTGCCCAAGATCCCTTCCATGCAAAATGCTTCCCTCCGGTCTAACCGCCTACCCGACCCTCTTGACTCCTGGTATCACGCCGTGTCGTTGTTTGCCATTTCCATTTCAAATCCCACCCAGTTTTGGCTTTCTCCTTCCCCGCCTATTGATTTACTGCTCATATATTCAGCGAGAATTGACCGTTCAGTCTTCTCGCTTGCCTTTCCAGGCGCCCGTCCTCGGGTGTCCGACTGGCGAGCTCGGTCGACTTGTGCTCAGCCCCGCTTTATTGGTGTCCATTATGTCTAATGGGGTAAGAAGATTCTTCTTGTCTTCAGCGGGGGTGTACCCGTTGTCAATCGTCGTCTTCTCGTAGCTTGCAATGTTGATGGGCGGTGGGCGGACGCGGCCCTTGTCATTAAGGCTGTAGAGGTATGTTGCAAAGATGACAACTGCAGTGCCAATAACAAACTATAATAGGTTAGAGCCCTTTCTCTCCTAAATGGATGAAGAACCTGTTCAAGGATAGTTGAGACTCACATTAAATGTAACCTTAAAGTCGAAGAACCAAACGCTGAACAAAAAGCTCAAAATAATGCTGATACTCGTCGCGAAGTTCTTCGCAATATTATCCGCGTAGTTAATGCACATTGCTACCAAAACACCACCAAGCGCCTGGAACGCAATCGCCGTCCAGACGACAGAATTGTAGCCCACGAAAAATCCGTCCTTTGCAATTGCGCCACCGTCTTTGTACACAACTCCGATGAGTAGGGCAGGGAAAAGCGAGTAGAATGAGAGTTGAACGTTGCGTGTCCAGACTGTGATGGATGCCGAGCTATCTTTCAGAACCTTTTCAAAATATACGCCAGTCAAACCCGAAATAACAGAGGCAGTCAGGACAGCGATGCAGCCGAGGGAGTAATTCATGACCGGCTTGTCAAGGCCAAGATCCTTGTCGATGCCCTCATAAGTAGCAGAGCGCTTTAATAATGCGGAAAGACTTCTCTTTGTCACCTCATCTGCGGCATGTTGGGCAGCCTGTCCGACCTCGTGGAATGACCGCGGAAACGCGAATTTCGACGCATCCTCCAAAATGGTAGCGTAAGAGACCTTATCGGAAGATGGAAGCTGGACGATGACAACACCAACAGTGAGTAGTACAAGAGCGGTCCATTTCCGCCCAGAAAGTGTGCGTCGAAGCATGGTTACGCTAAAAAGGGCAGTGGTAAGAATCTAGAACGTAAGAATTAGTTACTTTGTTATATTTATCTAAACGGATGAGGGACCAGACCTTTAGTTGATACAGAATTTGAAAGTGAACAGCATCCAAATTGCTCACGGCAATATACTGAAGAGAGTTCTGAAGGGTATATAACGTCGCTGGGATCGCAAGCTTCCAACCATCCCCAGAAAACACAGAATTGTAGAGTTGCTCAAAGAGTGCAGTAGCAGGTGTTGACGGGGGCATCGTCCGCGAAATATCGTATAATGCTATGGTTAAGCTGACAGACAGTTTGAGGACTTCGTTCAAAAGGACCGCTGTGGATGTGAAGTAGCGATGCCCACCAACAACGGGCATGATGCGGGAGTAATGCATAATCTAGTTTCTGTCAGCCGCCGTTCCATGTTCTCATAATCGACAGTATGAGTGTTCGATAATTCATGGCGGGAAGTAGATTGCATGGAGACATACGAGAATGAGGGCGGAGTTTTGGAAGGTGAGCTGTAAGCACCGAGGTTAGTATGACTTCATCATTATAGTTGGGGGAAAAGAGCTCACAGTGATCAGGGAAACATGTTTCATTGGCACCCCATAGAATGTCGCACTCTGCGACTTCTCCCCCAGTGCCATGGTGAGTTTCTTTTGGAGTAAATCCCAAGGTTGGGTAGAGCTTCGTCGATGCGCCCAGCAGTCTCTTTGTCAATCGGTTGCTCGTGAACCGACCAAGCGCAACACAGCTGCAAGCCTCTTTTCTTCCCAGCAAGGTAAAATATGCAGCGATGTCAGAGCCAGTGATGAGAGTTCCACCAAAATCCACTTGTAGACGGTAGGAGAAGAGTTGAGGAAGCGTTGTGCAGCGGCCGTGAAACCGCAGAGACAATGAAGGGTAAAGGACGGACAGGGCGCACTTCTGGAACTGTGGAGAAATCGTGACAGCGCGACAAAACGCACTCACACACCGAAACAGGGTTAGTCCCCAGGGGTTGGGTGTGGGAGCTTACTTGGCGCCACAGAGTTACATGGGGTTTAGCGCCGTTTCCCCCGGCTGTTGTGAAGATCTGGTCGAGATCGAGAGGTACGTACTGGACAGGTCAGTAGCCTACATGTGACATTTGGCTACCAGTGTCCATCACAGCTTTGAGTGTTACATGTCACAACAAACTGTGAATAGAATCAATCACACAATGCTATAATTATCATATTAAGGGCATAAATGAGCCGGTCACTCATAAATTAATCTAGGGAATTTTTGTTTTATTTTACCAGCTATAAATGGACCCTCTCCCGACATTGCGGTGGCACAAGTACTACTCTACACAATTTGCCACAGTCACGTAAGGATGCAGCACTCCGCGAACCTCATCGATAGTTGAAAGAGCTCGGGCTTTCCATACGGAGATATTTGTATCGGAGATGCCTGATCTTTTTCCCGTAAGGAAATGGCGGTCTGTTGGGTAGACAGGAGATCCCATTCCTCTCGTTGACGATGCAGCTCCTGACTCGATGTAATGAATCCAGACCGTACGCGAGCATGCGAGGAGGTGGAGAGCGTCACCATGACACCCAATCATTCACTGCACATCATCTCCAGTTTGGTAATCCGACGGCAATAGTGTGTTTGATTGATCGCACGATCGCATTTCTTTACTGTCGATATCCTTCAAGTGGGGATGGCCACTTCAAATGTCACAAGTCACTATACATGGTGGGCACAAATGAGACAGTTGTCATCGGTATGAGGTTATATTTCTACCATCTGTACTGACGTAGCAGTACTACCATCAAGCTCTCCTATTCCGCGACCAGTACAATTTCCCAGTCCCATATCATTATTACGAAGACTCCTTTTCATATGCCTCCCAAGTACCTGTATACCCATCATGCGCCTTCGCGATGCAAAAAAGAAAGACAAAAAAAAACGTATCATAAAAATCATCATTCAAGGGTAGTACCCCTGAACTTCCCAACTATCTAGTTTCGGCTGCCGAGAAAGCGGGAGATAATATTCTGGCTGCGGCCCATTCCCATGCTCATGCCCATGCGGGCACGGCGGGAGGACTGTTGGGATGCTTGCTCAATATCGTACATGGTGGTGATGTCCGGTTGGACTTTGCCGTGGGTGGGAGCGGCGATGTAGACTTGCTCAGGGCTCATCGTGGGAGCGACTGGCAGATAGTAGTCGTCAGACTGGCTGGGGAACATATCCACTTTGAGATCCTCCTGGAAGGAGTTCACAGATGGAATCCGTGATATCGGGGTGTTTGATCTGCTGCGGCTGGACTCGCGGGATGAATGGCCTGAGTAACATCCCATGCTGTACGAGCCGGTAGTATCGGCGGTGCTGCTGCGGGAGAGATCCGGGATATCTGATGCAGATGGCGTGCGACGTTTGAGGAACTCGGCCTTGTATGCCTTTGCGGAGTTGTACATGGCTCTTGGCTGTGCCACTGTTGGGTCACTTGCCTCCGAGCGAAGCTCCTTGAAGTCGTCCAAGGCAGGCCGTGCGATTCTCAAAGTGTGACGTTCCGCCTCACGTTGTGCCAGGTATTCGCGATGGCGGTTCTGGATCTGTCTCTCTTCCTGGATGGCATTGCGGATGGGAGCCAAGAAGTGCTCAAAGTGACTCTCAAGCTCTGCGAGACCAAAGTTGAGATCCCAATCCAAAAGGTAAAGGAGCTGTCTCTCCATAAGGTTGACCTCATTCCTGGAAAAGCCGAATTGGGAGAAATCTTGGTACCTTGTCGAAGGTACCGAAGTATACCCAGCCCAATGTTTGTTCTTTGGCGAGGAGTCGTTGAGAAATTTGGCAGAGAGAATAAGGCACGCGAGGAAGATGCGGTGAGTCGTGCATCTTAAACCCTTGGCAACGGGTGGGAGCTTCTTCTTGAGACGGTGAAGGTACAAAAGAGTAGTCATCAATGTCGGGACTTGGACATTTGAGTGAATAACGAGGGAAGTGATGAACTGCTCAAGAGATGGGATCTTGAGGTCGGCAGCCGACAGTGCTGGTGGTGGCGTTGTTGGCGGTGTGGGGACTTGTTGAAGCTGAACCTGTTCTGTGGTGGGGAAAGTCTCACACTGAATGACTGCTTGAGCCATCTCGGCCAGGTATGAAATCATGTCCTCTGTAACTGGAGTGCAGACGAAGTGCTCGAGGGCGGCATCTTGATCTTGGTGACGGCGTGTAGAATCCATTGTGAGTTGTTGGTAGATGATTCGTGAAAATGCTGGTGCTTTGAATGTTGAAAGTGAGAAAATGAAGCCAAAGCTAACCAGAAAATGTCGGTGTGCGAAAAGGAGGGAAGTATCTACTGAAGAAATAAATCCACAGAAGATATAAGATGAGGCTTAGTATTGATGGGTACTTCAATACACAGCCAGGTGATTGTTGAGTGTGCGAATGGATTCAACAATAGGGAGTTCCTATTGTCTATTGGCGACAATTGCTATTGTGGTATTGGCGGTTGGTGGTGGGGTGCGCAAGGCTGAGGCGAACAAGAAGGCTGACCGCTGGATTTCGAGAAGGACCGAGACCTGAGGCTGACGAATAACAAAGACGAACTTTTTTGGCTGCGCGAATGAAAAGGCGTAATCTGACCAGCAGAATAAATATTAAGGATTATAGAGTTCTCGAAAGAGTCGTATAAGAAGGCTTATGAGAGTATCGTTCAAAAAAGGAAAGGAAAAAAGGAATCCAACACCACTAGAGAGATGACGAGGCAGGATACCCAACAGGCGGAAATGAGCGACCTTAAAAGCCTGGAGGCTTCTCAGTGCAGCTGGAGTGTGGCCTTGTTGGTGCTGGAGAACGCCTGCGTCAAACGACGATGTGCAGGGGTTGATAGGGTGAGGCGGTGCTAAATGGGGAACCGAAGGGCGCGAAGCGGGCTCCTCTTTTGGCGCTCAGCGGCAACACAAACACGACCCTGTTTGAAGGCCACCGGTACGGAGACCCAAAACTGGAGCGCGGCAAATGAAATGAGCTGGCAAGGATGCTGTGACTGGCGATGGAGAGCGGGTATCGCGTTGGTGGCGCGGGCTGGACGTTTTGGGAGATGGGCGAGGTTGACGCTGTTGTGAGGCTTTGTTGGATCTGTTTGGCTTGGCTGCGGCGAAGGATGGTTGATACAATGCAGTGACAGGCCTCGAGCACAGTTCGATCAACGAGGGCGCTTGGTTATGATTCTGTGGGGTTTTCGTGTGTTTGAGATTCGACTGTGACTGTCGTCTGGCTATGGGCTGTGAATGTTGATACACCGTTGTTGTCAATCCTTCTGATGGTGGTGAGAAAGGAGACAGGACTTATTATCGTCGTGCAAGACGTGAAGCATACAACAATGGGAAAACGAACGATCGAGGACGACGAGGTGGGCTACGTGGTTATACTTATTCGGAAAGACCATAATAAGGGCATTGTATTCTGTCACCTGTTTCAATTTTACAACGCCCATTATTCCATTATTTTTCAGACATATCGCACCCCTGGCACGCCAACAAGGTGCCAACCCGGAATATGAAGTCTAACGACTGCCTTGTGCAGAGTCGTAAGGGCCTACGCCAGCTCCGTTCCCATGGTTGGCCCAGAACTCTTCGCGGCTTCTCTCGCGTGGTCCGGTACGGAACAGGCCTGTTGGGATCTCGAGAATCGGGAATAGCATGTTCTCGCCTTACCAACATAACTGACAAGTACTTAGAGCCACTGAATTCGGCTTGGCTCACGGCTTCTCTTTCCTTGCTACCTAATGTCGATCATAAAATTACAATGTATGACAACCTTGGTCCTAAGACACTATACGGCCATCTGACTGGCACACTCGGGGGCTTCAAAATACACGGGCGCAAATTACGGCTCTTAATCTACTTCACTCACATGCTTTACCTGTATCGTGACTGGATCACAGCGGACCAGCGAAGTGGTGGACTGTGCCGTTTCAGAATCTAGGGGGTGCCATAAGCTGACCAGCAGGCCACCAGCTGAACGGGCATCGGACGACGACGAAAGAGTCTCGTCCAAACAATAGCCCGTACAGTAAGCAGAGACTTTGTCCCGCTTCGAGGTAACAATGCTGTCAAAATGTCTTACGTGGTTACCTAAAGGAGCCACGCCACGAGAGATAGTGGAGTAGCTGGCAATAGAGTATTCAGGAGTGGCTCAGAAGTGACGCCTCGACCGTGGCGTCAAGTATACAAATACGCGTCGTCGATCTTGGTCATTTCATGCATACCTGGCGTCAGAAGGGACAGATATTCAGCTTCGGGAACCCCAAAGACAATACGCCATCTCATCTCCGAACGCTTCTAACTTTTCATGCGAGGAGAAGCACAAAATTACGCATTTTGTTTGCCATATTATGAATGTTTCAAGCAGGGCTATATGCCATACTCCTCCGATCGCCTTCGACATGATTGATGTACATGAGATCTGCCGGGTTGCGATCTCACCACAACAAGATCGCAAGGCTGTTGATTCGTCTCAAACCTCCATTAGGAATCATGAAACAAGCTGGTAAATACAATGTGTTGACATGGGAAATTGGTAGGCCAGTTGCACGCACACTGGTTTGGACGACAGTCCAGATAGGATGGCAAAGATTCGTTGGTGATGGCATGCATAAGCTTAACCGAATGCCAGCACAGAGAAGTTATGCAGGGGCTATTCTGCGCCCTCCTGAATTATGAGCATCCCAGCCAACCCCTTTTTTGTACAGGCGCTACGATGTATCATCTCTCCTTTTTTCCTGCAGTGGCTTACAGAATCAGGAGAAAGGTGCATAAGTCTTCCTGTCCCATAAAGGAGGCTTCAGGCAAGGAGGTCTCCCCGAGAAGCAACTATTGAACAACCAAGAGATAGTTTGCATATCGCGGAATCGGACTGTGAACCCCAGACCCCCAAACGAGGCTATGTCCACCGCGGATCCGCCGTTCAAGCCACCCGGCGTCTTCCCCGCCACACCAATATTTGATTCGCTAGCCTCGTCCCGCGGTGAAACAGCCACCCAACCAATCGTCCATCCCGAGCCCGTCGCTGCGCTCACGGCTCTCCCAGCTCGTGACGGGTATATGCCAGCTGGACAGCCGCATGATATGCCCAGCTGTGCTGGCCACGAGCTATGGTGTGGCCGAGGTTTGCTGCGGCGAGGTAACTGTCGAGGGTCAAGAACCTAACCCTGAACCGCTTCATGTGAAGAACGTGCTAGTCCGAGGATGCTCGTGATCGGTGACCCCTTGTCGCGCAATGCAATACTCGACCACAATCAACGCGCAGGTGTCGCACGGGGTACAATCACCCTTAATCTCCAGACGCCTTGGAGGGGCAGAGCAGCGTCTGCAGCACTTATTCGTTATCGCCAAGTGCAAGCGCGCATCGCTCCCTGATAGGCTACTTTGAGGCGAGCGCTAAGCGCCCGAATCCTACGGCCCCTCGTTTGACGCTACCCCCGCATACATCAAGCGCCTATCTCCTCTCAACGGTCTCAGCGCTTCGAATACCTCTTATTGTCCAGTTTATTCTTGTACAGACAGGCGAGCGCCTTCTCAAACGGCGCTGCGCTTGAGCAGGGTGGGGGCGCTTCATGGCGCCGCAGGAACGAGTATTTATAGATTCGGCGCCAAGATTGGACTGTATCACGATGCGGCCGTCGTTCTGGAATGTAAATGAGTGTTTGGAAACGGACGGAGATCTCTATGCGTATGCGGAGGGTTTCAGCGCTGGCGGTTTACATCCAAGGAGTGGTGATGACTAATTTACAGTAGCTCTTGGATATCACTATTTGTTACACCATGAATCATAATCATGACCTTTGTGCATGAACCGATTCATAGCCTTCCAATTATACTCGCTCAGTAATAAGTAGGTAACTAAGTGCTTTGTTCCAACCAGCTTCTCTCCCACCTATGCTTGCATAGCTGATGGCACTGTCTAGTGCAGAAGAGGCTCTGATAGGAGTCGACATTGAACAGTTCCTGACCACCATAATATCCAAGATTATACCAATTAGGAAGACTTCTACTGATAAGTACTCGGTAGGTATAGTAGGGGACAGTTAACCATCTGCTGCCGCGTGCTCGTCAATTTAACGCGAGCAAAGGATGCCCAAAGTGTTGTAGGACAACCATCGAAGCTAGAGCGAAATAAGCACGTCGAGGTTGAAATCCGCGAGATTTACAAGTTGGCGCATATGTTGCCGTTCCTGTCACTTCCGGCCCGTTCTCATGTCGTTGCCGGCTCATTCTCACTGTCACTACCATTCTCACTACCGGCTCGTTCTCGCTGTTAGCCTCTGTGTCAGTTCGTCGGTGTGTCGGCGTCGGCACTAGATCGGACGCTCTCCAGCAACTCTCGTTACTTGACCGTGCGAGAGGAGAGAGATGAAATGAACGGATGATGTAGGATGGCAATTGATGGAGGTGAGAATTTATTAAGAGGAGTTCGACTTGGTAATTATTAATTTTTTGGTGCCTTAAATAGTTGTTTGGTAGCTAGGGGTTATATGTTTATATTATTTACTTGTTTATGTGCCTGAGAAATAAAATATGCCAGATGTTCAAAATATGATTTTCGATTTTAAAAGACCACACGTTATTATTCCCTGTTCATGTTTGCCAATACCAGAGCATTAAATCAATACTACGATTAGAATTTACATTTACACAAAAGCCTTTCAGTTTGATTATTCATTTATATCCATCTCCTTCTGTTGTCTTAAACGTTTGTATTCAAATACACACACTGGTCTCCCGCGAGTTATAAGCCAGTATGTCTGTCTGGTATTTTCAGTGTGAATACCCAATAAATATAAAACAACCAGCATAAGGAAGAAATGACAGTATTTACAAACTTTCCCATCTGAAGTGGTAATAGAGTTGAAAAAATATATTTTGTTACTTCCTCAGAGCGCACGTGTAGTTCCAAGCCCTAACGAAAGTGTGTCAACCGCGGGGTAGAAAAAATATTTATCCACAGCGTCCGTACCTCGCAGGGTTACAGTACGTATATCGCATCGCGTTCTCCATACTACTATCGCGTTTTTAAAAGTCTATGCCGCCGACCGAAACAACTGAAATACTCTGGCTTGGAGACATTGACTACGGCACGGTCGTTGATTGATGTTATCCACCGACCCCCACCATCCCTCCTGACTTATTGCCGCCTCTCAGACATCCAGACCGCTCGCTAAGTTATATATCCCGAAACTCGCATTTCTTGATCAACGTCGCAGTTTCTTTCTTGAATCTTCTGCGCGTTTCTGTTCTTCCATGCGACGATGTCAGCTACTCGAAGGCAACAACTTTAAGAGGGAATTGAAGTGCGAATCCAACCCTTTGTGATCACTGCCATAAGAACGCCCCAGAATGGGCCCCATATTAACGAATCGACAAGCCGAAGAGCTGTACGTTTATCTCGTGGTGGATGATAGCGGAAGTCTTGATTGATGCTAACGATGTATTCCCAGACACAAGTCGATCATAGCATACCTATCAGCGAATAACCTACCAAACACAGCCGCTGCCCTCAGGGAAGAATTGAGTCTTGGAGAAGATGTCTACGATGCAGCTACAGCAAAGAAATATGAATCGCTGCTGGAGAAAAAGTGGACGAGCGTCGTCCGGTTACAAAAAAAGGTACGGCTAGAATGGAGGTTCTCTACACAGTCTGCCACACTTGGGCCCCCTTCTTGGAGATGTATCTGACCAGCTTCCTATCATAGATAATGGACCTCGAATCCCGAAACGCAGAATTGCAATCCGAAGTCGACAATGCGACGCCTACCTCCCTCTCCAAACGGAATCAAGACCCGACAACTTGGCTTCCAAAAACCCCTCCCCGACACACTTTGGAATCACACCGAGACACCGTCAACTGCGTTGCTTTCCATCCTATATTCTCCTCCATTGCGTCTGGCTCCGACGACTATACCATCAAAATATGGGACTGGGAGCTTGGCGAACTAGAGACGACAATCAAAGGCCACACAAGAGCAATTCTAGACCTTGACTATGGAGGTCCGAGAGGTCGTGTACTACTGGCATCCTGCAGCTCCGATTTAACTATCAAGCTATGGGACCCTGCAGATGCGTACAAGAACATCCGTACTTTGGCAGGCCATGACCACAGCATTAGTGCAGTGCGATTCATACCATCAGGGTCATCATCTGGGAACTTGCTTGTCAGCGCAAGCAGAGACAAAACCCTAAAGATATGGGATGTCACCACTGGCTACTGCGTGAAGACACTACACGGCCATTCCGGCTGGATCCGCGCCGTCAGCCCCTCCTCCGACGGGCGTTTCCTCCTCTCCACTGGCGACGACATGTCCGCTCGACTATGGGACATCTCCTCTCCGAATACAGAAAGCAAACAGGCCATGTTCGGTCACGAGCACTACAACGAGTGTTGCGCTCTAGCGCCGCCTACCTCCTACCAGAACTTTGCGTCTCTGGCCGGATTGAAGAAGCCTCCGCCCGCAAGTAGCACGGCCGAGTTCATGGCAACGGGGTCGAGAGACAAGACGATTAGGCTCTGGGATGCTCGCGGGACCTGCCTCATGACACTCGTTGGCCACGACAACTGGGTACGGGATCTCATTTTCCACCCGGGCGGCAAATATCTCTTTTCTGTGTCGGATGACAAGACGCTGCGGTGCTGGGACTTGAGCCAACAGGGGAAGTGTGTTAAGGTCCTACGGGACGCGCATGATCACTTTGTAACATGTATACGGTGGGCACCAGGGATTGTCAAAGGGGAGAAGGCGGCAGAGGAGCAAAATGGTGGGGCCGTTGGAACGCCGAAGAAAGCGGTGGCGCCTGAGGTCCAAATACGATGTGTGATTGCAACAGGGGGCGTAGATTGCAAGTTGAAGATATTTGCAAATTAAGGCTGCGGAACGGCTATGATACCCAGACTGGCGGCATGATATCAAAGCGAGGCTATGCTGGAAGGAGACGTGGCAGCCCCAGGTCGCAAGAGGGGCCTACATGGAGACAAGAAGTTTCCTGATCAACTGCGTCCTTGCGAGGGAAGGTCGGGGTCGTGTCGGGAATCTTCAACGGGCGGAGCCGTGAGGAACTTCGGAGGGAAGATGGATCAACCAATATTGCGCCTGTGCTCTTGGCAATCGTGAATATTACTGTGCGGTATCCGTGAATTCACGGCCGATATACTGGATCCCCATCCCCGGAACATATCAGACCAGAACACGCACTGCAAGCCTGAGCCATCGAAAGCTAGTCCCAGCGCAGTTCACGACTATCGATGAAGTAGGGATGGAGACACAGGTTAGGGTATCAGTGGCTCAACTCAGAATGGAGTAACGAATAGCTCGAAGGGACCTCTTGAATTGCCAGCAAGGTTATATGTGATCGGGGATAGAGGCGATATCTGCAGTGGCTATTGTGGAAGCAAATGCGTCTCCTCTGTAGCGCTGTGACGAAGGTGTCTTGAACTTTTAAAGAGAAGTAGATAAAATAGACACAACAATATGCCATAAAAAAGCTGACAAGCCTGGTTCCGGTCCCCAAGTGGTGAAGTGGCTGATCTGCGGTTATGTAGTAGCTTCCCCTTATGACGCCTAATTTTGCCCCTTTTTATACTTGGTATAAATACAATAGATCGAATTATGAGTGACGACACAACAGGGACACTTTCACAAGTTGACCGAAAGAGATGCGATAGTAATATTTTAATTTTGACGTCAGCGTAGAATTCAAGGAGGGGACATATGTCCATCTCGCAGGAGAAGATGGGATAAGAGAACAACAAACTCTTTAACCAGGTGCCCTGTTTGGGACGTCCATTGACGGCTGGGGAGCTAGCTTCCCAGCCGACGGAAGCACGGCGAGAGAAAGCTGGTGACAGCAGAAACGCGGTGACAGTAGAAATGCAGTGACAGACAGCAGACACACGGCGACAGTAGAAATGCAGTGACAACAGAAATGCGGCAACAGTAGAAACGCGGTGGCAGGAGATACATTTACGGAGAGCATATGAGTTGACTGAAGAGCACTGGCAGCCTGGAGTTCTCTGACAGTAATGGTCTATCTGGGAATCGATGTCATCGACATCGTCGAGAACAGGAGGTGGGTTCGCAGTATCTCTGGCGGCCCCTCTTCGTATATCATGTGGGATGATGGGCTTCAAGATTTCCGCCTTCATACTTGCATAATACACGGTGTCGCGAACCTGGTCGCCTATAGCAGGTTTGTTCGTGAGCGCAGTGGCATATGTTGATATACATGTCTCTGCTCTAGATGATTTTCCCTCCGCCGACTTTTAGGCGGCACAAGTAGCACATACCTACGAAGGTAGTATTTGCTATTGACATAAACGAGGCGGCAACTACTTTGCAAACTGCCTTCAAATTCACCTGTTAAGGCAATTCAACGGACAACTCTCCTTATTATGTACTAACTGAAAGAAACGATATTGCTACAAGTGTGTAAAGTGTTCCGCACGTAATCGTACTAGTTTCCAACAAACTCCTTCATTGCGCCTCAAATTAACCAAACAGCCTCACAGTCCCCCTTGTTGTTGCCTTGAGCAATTTATTTAAATTTTCTGGTTCCCGCCCAGAAGACGTTGGATCGAGCCCGCAGGGCGAAAGTACAGCACCATGTGTTGTTATCCAAGTGCAGCTCAGCAGTGACGGTATCCTGCCATCTTCCCGTTGCTGGAACTTTTAAAATAATGTGGAGTTTTAGTCCCATTTGAGAATGCTGCGGACTGCGAGCTTGATACCATCTGGCACGCTTGATGCGTCGTCGGGGTAGACGAGGAAGGCGAGGGCGATGATGAAGTAGAGGCCGAGTAACTGGTCTGTGTTAGAAACTGCACGTATATTGAATGCTGTACAACCCGTAGCCGAGACTGCTCGACTGCGACAATGAAGGGAATATGGGAAAGCTTACCATAGCGCCTTCCAGATAGTTCGATTTGCCATCAGCCAGCACGTACGAAACAACGAGCACACTCAGGAAGAAGACTACAGTCTCGAAGGTCTCAAAGTGCAGCGTCATGGGCTGACCAATGATCCATCCCATAACCACCAAGAACGGTGTGACGAGCAGGGCAATCTGCATAGAGCTTCCAACCGCAACACCCATCGCCAAATCCATCTTATCCTTCAACGCCACCACAATAGCCGTGACGTGCTCGGCGGCGTTGCCCACGATAGGGAGCAGGATAAGACCAACGAATGTCTTCGAGACGTGTATTTTGGCAACGAGAGCATCGATGCTGTCAACAAGGTACTCGGCGCAGAAGGCGACGGCGACGGTGGTAAGGATCAGCACGATGGTAGCAGCCAAGGGGCTCATCTGCGGCTCCTCTGGGTCGTGGTCGACTGCCTCAATGCCGGCCTCGTGCTCGGCGTTGAAAAGGCCGGTGTGGGTGCGGAGCTGGAAGACGAGGTATAGGACGTATAGAATTAGGAGAATGATGGCGGTGCCGCGGGAAAGCATGAGCATGGTCTCCTCCGTGTTGGTGCTGGAGCCGGCGAGGACGGTATAGAGCGTGGCGGGAATGATTAGGGCGGCCGAGGCAAGGATGAGCAGGGATGACATTGTGCCTGCAGCTGTCGAGTTGAATGTCTGCTCGATTCCTTGAACGGTGCCGGTGCGCGTGTTGTGGATGCCGCCGGCCACGAAGCAGCAGCCGAGGACGAGGAGGACGTTGGAGAGGATGCTGCCCAGCATGCTGGACTGGACAATGCGGATTTCGCCATTGCGGAGGGCAACGATGCACACCTGAAGTTGAGTTAGCATGACTATCTCGGACCCCTTTATGATAATTATAACGTACAATGAGTTCAACGGCATTCCCAAATGTCGCATTCATCAGTCCTCCCAGTGTCTGTCCTAGTTTCATAGATATTTCCTCCGTTGCGAAAGAGAGAACCGCTGCCAATGGCACAATGGCAAAGAAGTTGAGCACGAAGACTGTCACTGGATCCCATCCCGTCACACCGGCAACGATTCCAAGAGGCACGAAAACCAGGAGGACGTTTACGTAGCTGCTCAGCAGCGTAACCTTTGTAACCGTAAACCATGTCGCAGGGTACCGAACCAACGGATTTTCGCTCTGGTCTCCAGGCGTGGACGACTTCGCAAAGATCGAGCTCCAGGTATTCTCTCCGGATGTTGTAATGGTATTGCCATTAAGCAGGCTGGTGCGCTCGTCTTGGGTCGGCATCTCGTCGGTGGCGGCACGTCTGTCGCTGTTTGATGCTGAGCGGATGAAACGCTTGAAGGCGGGTGTCGCTGTAATTAAAACTCGAGGTCAGCCAGCGGTCAGTTATAAAAGTCTGAGAGCCTATTTGTCGGGCGTTGGAAGAAATATCACCGATTGTCCCGCAAACCAGTGCTTGGCTATTTTGCGCAGCCACGATAGAGTAACGGGTAATGAGGCGCTAACGACAACCAAACTTGAAGCTGCTGGGTGACGTTGATCATCGGCCCCACACGATATTGGCTGCAAGTTTCGCAGTTGTATCATAAATCTCTCATAAGTTGCTCTAATCACTTGACCAGATGCCAAAATGAGAGAATTACTCCGTAGGCCCCGAAGCCTCCATGTGGACAAAGAAGCTCTGAGGATAGCAGTTCGCGAGAACAGGGCGAGCGAGCTCTCTCCACAGACAGGGGAATTGCAGCCCCCGCCCGCCAGCACTTCCATTACAAAGCCAATCACAACATATCCGTAGTGTTGGGTTTCAGTAGGGAAACTCACAGGCCATGTTGGATTCGCTGCAAGGGAACGATCGGGGTTGCGATTTAGGCTCAGTCGTTGTGTGGGGGAACACTGGGAGCTGCTGCGCCTCCTTGGTTTGCGACGATGCCGGAGTTTGGAGACAGATACAGAGCGGGGTGTTTATCGACAATATATCAACGCTGGGCACCCGAGCAATTGACTAGGCTCTGTCTGATCTGTACTGCAGATTACTATGGGCGTATTGGTTGAGGAGAAGATCTGAGCCGCGACAGGGGCTTGTGGGAGAATGATGTCGCGAGAGTTGGGTTTCACCGCGCAGATGAAGCTTCGTCAGGTCTCAAGTATGTACTGAGAGGGGATCAGCGAGTGGAGATAACGGTTTGCCCCAGTGGCTATTGTAGCCAAAAAGTGGAATTGAAGCTGATTGATGAGTTTCTGTCGATGGGGATCGTAATGTTAAAAACTTATGACGGGCGAAGAGGTAGAGTTGTAGGAGAAACGGTGAGCGCGCGCTCTCCAAGATACATACAGTCGACCAACAGCAAGTCTGGGTGGGGACAACTTCAGCTTGCCAGGTCCATAAAGCTTGGACGATCTGTTTGTTTGTTGCTGGGCGCTTGGAAGTGGGGTGTTGATGGATCCACTACACAGTCCACTTTCGTTCCAACATCTAGGCCGTCCGGACGGAGTATGTGACGTCGATTGTATGTACAGATTTCCGATGTGTGCTGTGCTGCATTTGCATTTGCATAAAGCTCGAACAGGGCCCTCGTAGCTTAAGCTTTCAGCTTCCCTTGTCAGTTGTGCGTTATTTTACACTTGCATAGCCACACTTGGCGTTACTGACAATGAAATGTGGCGGGATGGGAGCTGGAACGCCGGATATTTACGCAGGCGTCAAACGGGCTGGCACGCATTTGTGGAACATAACAACACTCTCCTACAGGCACGGAGAAATGTATAGACGTCAAAGGGATACAGATACCCACAGCATGTATCACAGTGGCTCCCGAGATGAGGGACGTCCGCGGATCCGAATCCATTTATTGGTATCTATAGTATGCCTTTTGCTGCCTGTTGCAATATGTGCCACCCCAGACAATCATCCTTTATGAACTTTCCCGAACGCCGCCGCTAATGCCAAAAGCAATGAGAAGTCCCTCGAATCTATCCCGTACCAGAATCGATATTCCACCATGATCTAGTGAGCTAAGTATACCCTGCAGACTATCCTGTTCAGCCTCTCAGGTGGTCAAAATCTCTTAGCAGATGCTCCATATGAGTATTAGTAGTCCGGCCACCCTTCCTCGGCGGCCTCTTCTTCTTATCCTTCGCCTTCGGTGGTGCTTTCACCCGCTTGCTTGGATCCTCACTCGCAGGCTTTTGGCCAGCCTCGATAAGCTTCCTAACGAGATCATCCGGATCTGCCAGTTCAACGCGGTGCCACATTGTCTCAAACTCGGGTTCAACAGGATGTCGAAGCGTAGGATCATCGGCCCAAACCATGCGGGCGTGTCCGTCTTTCTTCGTCCGGGTGACAAGTAAACGATGCTGCTTCTCCAACTCAGTGATAGCATCCTCACAGTCTGGCCAGCCGTCCTTGAGTTCCTTCACCGATACACCCTGAGCATCTGCCTTCTTCTGTAAATACGCCAGAAGCTGATCTTTTGTTCGCACATTGATGATAGGCCTGTGCTGGAACTTGCCAGAATCCCACGTCTGTACCTTCTTTTTTGGGTCTGGAATCCATTCTAGCCGTCCGTGTTTCCGAAGAATGGCAGCTAGAGTACGCTTTTGTTGTTCAGGAAGGCCCATAAATGACATATACTCAAGAATTTCCTTGAAGCTTTTCGGCTCTCCCTTCTTTTTCAAAAATTCAATGATGTATGTGACTTGTGTGTATGAATCGCTGCCATAGCCGGTTTCTGATGGCTGAGAGTAGACGACCGGTAGGGTCTCGCGCTTGCGCTTCTGGTCCTTTGAACTCGGAGATGGGGTGGATTGGCTCGCTGGCGATGGAGATGGAGCAGATGCGGATGCTGCTGCTAATGTGCGCTTGTTGGAGACCTTCGAGGCAGCTCCCTGTACATTACTTTTGAATGCATTTTGCGCCTTGTCTAGGTATGAAGACATCTTTGCCGTCGGGTATGGGAGTGAGCAGATGCTGAATAGGTCACAATTTCGGTCTGCTAAGTCTTCGAGAACGCCTTGGCTTTCGGGGCTACAGTCTTTCGAAGTCGAGTGTTTGATGCGCCTCGGAGGGGTGAGGGTTGTTTCTGCTCAAGTTCACTTCAGGCCCTCAAGCTTGAGAAGCTGGCCTCTGGCGACTCGAGAAGTCTGTGATGTGCACGCACGTAGACTTATGAAAGAAGATAAAAGATTCGCTATGATCTGTTCGAGAAGAGGCTCAACGTTGACAGACAAAGTGAATGACTCCAATAAGAGTCCGAGTCGGCCAGCTGGCGTAGAAGATTATCGCAGGAGATATAGCTGATAGTAGTGCTCGTAAGAGAGGTGCGTTCTTACAGAGCCTGTCGTGAGATGGTTGTGTCGTGGAGATAGAAACCAAAGAAGGCTGGCTGGAGCCGCAAAGAGCTGCAGCCTTGCCAAATCGCGCTAGTGGAGCTTTCGACGCAACTGTTTACCGAAGCCATACCAGCATCACAAAGGGAATCCAGCTCACTTGGAAAGCGCAAACCCGCCCTCACCATCGACAAACAGCGATCGAAGAGTGCTGGACACTGGCATTTGAGTCGCATGATGCTGGACTAGTGACACACTTATTTTGTTTACGAAAGCATCCATTGGTGACTCGCCAGTCTCACGATCCAACCATCTCACCTCGCACTTACGTCTCCAATCACCACGCGAAAAATATTCCGATTTATGCTCCTAGCCTGAGGTCTTTACGTCTCCTCTGGGGGGGCTGTACTGAACATGGCGGCCGCCACGGTGGATATAGGGTTCCTCTCTGGATACCTAAACCTACCACAGCCGTCACTAACAGAGGCTCTCGACTCGCCAACCGTGGAGCTTGTCAATGCTGTCCTTCTTGCTGTCAGCACCAAAGCTCGCGAACATCAGGAGCTTGATGCAGATAAACACCAGGTTGATACAGAGTTGGAAGCGGCTATACTTGGCTCAGAAACCAGAACGAAAGATCTACAGCAAACCGCTGATAAGGCCTCGAAGGAGGCAAATGAACTCCGCGAGAAGCTTGCTGCCGAAGGTACCAATTAACCCAAGAACTCTTGCAAATAGCTAGCTAATGGGCTTGATAGAAACTGCACGCGTTTCACTCGAAACTGAGCTTCAACAACTTAAATCCTCATCATTCACTTCATCTTCAGAAGCCGATAGCTTGCGCGCTCGCATTACCAGTCTCGAAGGCGCGAACCGCGATACCCTCTCAATAGTGGCATCAAAGAGCGCCGCAAACGATTCACTTGCACAGGATCTCCAGAAACAACACCAGAAGGGCCTGGAGCTAAGCCAACAAGTATCGTCGTTGCAGCAGGCAGTACAAAACGCCAACTCAGCTCTGTCAAGTGCTAAATTCCGCGAGCAAAATGTGCAGCAAGAACTCGAGCAAGCCAAGAGGAACAACGAATGGCTTGATAACGAACTGAAAACGAAAAGCGCAGAGTCCTTGAAACTCCGCAAGGAGAAGGGCGCACGAATCGCAGAACTACAACGACAAAACGAAGAAGTCACCGCTAATTTGGAAGCTGCGAAGCGCACCGAGACTGCACTGCGCACTCGACTTGAGGAGGTGCAGAAGAAGGCAGAGGATTCTCTGGCCAAAGTCCAACAGCTCCAAGAAGTTGCGGCAAACACAGAAGAAGGGTTCAGGCAGGAGCTAGAGAGTTCAAGGCGTCTCGCCGAGCTTCAAACGCAGCGAACCGAGACCCAAACCAATAGATTGAACGATCTAGAGGCACAGCTAGATAAAGCAAAGGATGACTTAGCGGCAGAAACAGCAAGACACCAACAAGATGCCGAGGCAGACTCCCAGGAACGAGACAGGCTAGAGCACCGTATCGCAGAGCTTGAAGCCGAAGTTGATCGACTCGAGGCTGCTGCTTCCACAACATATCCTGCCTCTGTTCCAGGAACTCCAAGACAGGGCCTTAATGGCTTATTCCGGAGTGGTTCACCCGGTGTTTTTGCAACACCTGGCTCTACAAGGAAGTCTACCATTACCGCAACACAGGCAATTGAAGAGCTGTACAAGGTCAAGGGTCAATTAGCGACGGAGCGACGAAGAACCGAGCGCCTTACAGCTGAAATGGAGGATATGATGCACGGCCTTGAGGCGAAGCAGCCTGAAATCGAGGAAATGCAACATGAGCACGAACGCCTCCAAGAAGAAATCGTGGAGATGTCTAAATTCGTCGACGTGACCGGCAAAGAAAGAGATAGGGCGAAGAAGGATGCAAGGAAGGCTCTCAGCGAAGCCAAGACATCCCAGGCCGAGTTGGAGATCCTTCGACAGCAGCTGCGCGACCTCAGTGTCCAAGTGAAGATGCTACTATGCGATTTGGATGCTCAACAAAGAGGAATGGACTCATTAACAGGGCCAGAACGCATGCAGCTCGAGCGCCTGGCACGCGGCGAAGTCAGTGAAGACGCCCTTCAAGGTCTCACTGACACAGACAAATTCATTAGCCAGCGCCTTACAGTGTTCCGAAGTGTAAGCGACTTACAGGATAAGAACCTGGAGCTGCTAACTCTCACGAGAGAGCTCGGCGCAAAGATGGAAAGCGAGGAGGCTCTAGCTGAGAAGCACAAGGCCTCGCAAGATCATGAAATGGTGCAGCAACTGGAAAGGAAGGTCGAGCAATGTAATGACGAGATACGTTCTCTAGTTGCCAGGTCTGAAAGCTACATCAAGGAGAGAGATATGTTCCGACGTATGTTGCAGCACCGTGGCCAGCTACCTCCGAACTCTGACCTCGAGTCTGTCTTCGGCCAATCTGTCAATGGCGAAGTCGTAACCAGTATCGAGACGCCAAATGCGAAGGATAGTGCCAATTATGCAACTCTGTTGCGCGAACTCCAGAGCCATTTCGACCAATATCGAGAGGAGCAGTCTATTGACCGCCGAACTATGAAAGAACAGGCCGGAAAGCTTGCTTCAGAGAAGTCTGCACTGCAATCCGAGATTGCCAAAATCAACAGCCAGCTTACACTCGCCAACGAGCGTTACGAAATGCTCCATGCTAACTACGCCATGCTCCAAAACGAAAACGGTGAGCTTCAAAAGCGCTCTCAGGTTCTTTCCGAAAGCGCAGCAAAGCAGGATCTTAGGACCCAGCAGGTTGCCGAGGACTTGATCGAGTCAAAGGGCCTTGTCGAGAGTATGAGAAACGACATTGCCAATCTCAAGGCCGAAAAGAAGTTATGGACTGAAATTCAAGGACGTCTCAACGAAGATAACAACAATCTGATGAACGAACGAAGCCAGCTTAACACTCTGCTTGCCAAACAGCAAAACCTACAAAATGAACGCGAACTGACAGAATCCGAATCGAGGCGTAGACTGCAGACACAAGTTGAGACTCTCGAGTCGGAGCTCTCTGCGACCAAACGGAAACTGAGTGATGAGGTTGAGGACAACAAGAAGGCTCAATTACGGAAAGAATACGACACTCAGCAAAGCCAGAAGCGCATTGACGAGCTTGCTACGTCATTAAGCACGATCCGCGAGGAATTGGTTGCAGCAAAAACCACCCGGGACCACCTTCAAACGCGCGTCGATGAACTGACAATCGAACTGAAGAGCGCCGAAGAGCGCGTTGAGGTCCTTCAACCGAGACCAACCCCGCGACCCGGAGCTAATGGCGCAACCGCTGGTGATGAGCAGGCAGAGCAGGATGCTATCAGCAGAGAGCAAGAATTAGGAATCGAAGTTTCAGAACTCAAGAGAGACCTCGAATTGGCGAAATCAGAGCTTGAGAACGCGAAGACCCAAACCGAACAGTACAGGGGTATTAGCCAGTCTTCGGAAGAGGACCTCCAGAAGTTCCAAGAATCCCAAGAAGAGTATCAGCAGGAGCTGGACAAGATAATCGAAGAGAAGGATGCCAAGATCCGAGAATTACAGCAGCGTGTTGATGATCTTTCTACTGAGCTGAGCACCACGGACACTGAGCTCAATAATTTGCGCAATGAAAAAGCCGAGACCGCCCGCCGTACAGCAGAGGATAAGGCTGTATTGGAAGCGGAGATTGCTCGGTTGAAGGATGAGGACGAGCGACACACTCTCGCCTTGCAGTTTCACCAGCAAGACCTACGAGCTCAGGCCGAGATTGCAACAAAGGCACAGCAAGACTACGAGAACGAGCTTGTTAAACATGCCGATGCTGCTCGACTTCTACAGGAATTGCGCACTAGTTATAATGTGCTGAAGTCAGAGTCGGCTGGCCTCAAATCTGCGGCAGAATCAGCAAAGGTGACTCTGAGCCAAAGCCAGGCGTCATGGGAAGAGCGACGAAGCCAATTTGAGAAGGAGCTTCAAGAGCTGCGCCGCCGGAAAGATGATATTTCTTCGCAAAACACAATTCTCTTGCAACAATTTGAAAGCGTCAGTGCGCAAGTCACTGCTCTGCAACAAAGTCGCGCAGCCACAGCTGACAATGGCGATGCGGCAACTGCTGAGGCGACAACGACTCCGGATAAGACAGTTGAAGGCCTCCGCGAACTCATCACATACCTCAGACGCGACAAGGAAATCGTTGATGTACAGTACGAGCTTTCCATCCAAGAATCTAAACGCCTCAAACAGCAATTCGACTATGCCCAATCCCAGCTCGACGAAGCCAGGCTCAAGTTGGATCAGGAAAGGCGTGCCCAAGCCGATGGATCCCGCAGCAACTTGGCTCATAAGGACCTCATGGAGAAGATTAATGAGCTTAACCTATTCCGCGAGAGTAGCATTACTCTCCGCAACGAGGCCCGACAAGCCCAAGCACAACTAGCAGACAAGACAAAGCAAGTCGAGGAGCTTATGGAGAAGATCCAGCCCCTGGAGAACAAGGTCAGAGAGCTTGAGAACGCTAAGGAGATGCAAGATGGTGAAGTGAAACTCTTACAAGAAGACCGTGACCGCTGGCAGAAGAGGAACCAAGAAATCCTCTCCAAATACGACCGTATCGACCCCGCCGAGATGGAACAGTTGAAGGCTTCGCTGGCCTCTCTTCAGGCCGAGCGTGATGCGCTTACAACTGACCAGCAGCCACTCCAGGAGAAGGTGCAGACGTTGGAGGGCGAGAAGGCCCAGTGGCAGGTGTCCCGCCAGAAGCTGATCGAGCAGGCGAAGGAGCGTTCGCGTGTACTTACCAAGGAAAAGAATGAGCGAGTTGCCGAGCGCACCGCCGAAAGAGATGCTGCCATCCAGGAGAAGGAGGCGGTTGAGCAGCAGCTGTCAACCGTCCAACAGGAACTGAGCACTTCAATACAAGAAAGACAGGCTCTGGAGGAGCAGCTGACCCGACTCAAAGCCGAGAGTGAAGCTAGCAAAGGGGATGTCGCGGCAACGTCTACTACTGATGCCCCTGATAGCGCAAACCAGCCGCAGGTTGGTACCGAGCAGAGTGGTGTGGTTGATCAGCAACTCGACACGGTTCGCAAAGAGCTTGAAGTTGCGAGGAAAGAGAAGCAAGACGTCGAAGAGCAGCTTGCAAACATCCGCCAAGAACTTGAAACCGCTCGAACAGAGAGAGATCAAGCCGCAGCTAGAGCAGCCGAAGCTGAATCAGCAAAACCTGCACCGCAGGCCGATACTTCAATGGATAGTGCCGAGGAAGGCCAAGTGGACGAAACTGCTCCATCGAAGCTCTCTGACGATGAACGCAAAGCTCTTGAAGAACGCACTCTTGCTGCAGAAACTAGGCTTCAGCAACTCGAGGAGTCCGTCGAAGCTACACTCAAGCAAAGATCTGAAAAGATGAAAACAGCACTCAACAAGAAACTCGCCGAGTCGAGAGACTCTGCCAAGGCTGCTCTCGAAGCGGAGTATGCTCTCAAACTTGAACAAGAAAGAAAAATATGGCTTGCCGAACAAGGCACTGCCGAGCCTAAGGTCCCTCCTACCCCAAAGACTGAAAGTGCCCCAGAGGCTGCGCCGCCGGCTACTCCGTCAACGCCATCTGCAAAACCTGCTACAGCACCGGGCGACCTCACCAACCTATCTGATGAACAAGTGCGGACTCTTCTCACCACAAATGCCACACTGAAGAATATTTTCACTGGAAATATCAGGAAAAAGATTGATGAGCAGACCAAGAAATTGAAGGAAGAGTTCGAGAGGGAGAAGGAAGAGGTTGTGAAGAAGGCTGATGAAGCAAAAACCAAGGCTGTCATCATGGAGGGCAAGAAGTCTGAGCTAAAAATCAACTTGACCAACAACAAGGTTAAGATGGCTGTAGCTAAACTGGATGTCGTTGAGAAAGCTGCTACGGACACACCCGAGAAGCCTGTTGGCGAAGTCTGGGAGATTGCCAAGAACGCGAAGCCGCCCGCTAATGTTGTCCCTGCTCCGGCACAGACTCCAGCTGCAGGCCCCGCCGTCCCTACTCCAGGTGCTAAACCCGAAGGAGCTCCAGCCGCGTCCGGTATTCGAGCACCGTCTGTTTCTGTTCCAGGAACATCGCAAGGCGGTCAGGCTCCTAATCAATCGCGCCCATCAACTCCCTCTACTCAACAACCCCAGGCAGCGGCTACGGCTCCGCAAGGCCCTGCCCAACCCAATACTGCTCAGACTCAAGGTTCAAATATACCTGCCGTAAGCCTCTCCTCTACTACTTCCTGCCCTGATCCACAACTAACCTCTGTAAAGCCGTCTGGAATCCCATCAGCACCGGGAGGACCCCGTACTGGTCTTCCTGTACCAAGGGGTGGCGGCGCCCCACGTGGAAGAGGTGCGTATCAAGCGCCTCGTGGACAGAGCGGCATCGGGCGCGGGAGAGGTGGAGGCCAAAACCAAAGAGGTGGAATGAACGCAGGTGCTCCAACATTCGCCCCAAATGCTGGGACCAAGCGACCGCATGATGATGCTGGAGGCGTAGGACAGCAGAAGCGGATGAGAGGTGGTGGTGGTGGTGGTGGTGGACAATGAGTGTGATTTGGCATGGTAATATGGGGAAGGGGGGATGATATTTGGAAGGGAACTGGACTTGACGTGCATTTCATTTGTTGCTATGTATTATATCTGTGTTGCATAGTTCACATGAGCCGGCTGGCTATATTGAGCATTGGCTTACGCTCAGGCGTATGAATGGGGAGGGCCGAGAAAATGGAGCCCACGATGGTGGATGGAAAATGAATACAATTAAGGACTTCAAAGCACTTCTGATCGAATTTGAATTGAATAGCCGCCCCTATTATAACCTAGGTATACCGAATCTCGCTCACCCACCATACATGTCCTGCCTAACATGACGTCTACATGAATTTCTCGGGTTTGCTGGTGACCAGCTTCCTCAACACCTCCACATGTCTCCTTGTACTCTTCAACTTCGCCTCGTCGTTTTCAGTTTTATCAATCCTCCGCAATCCGTCAGCAAATAGCACCGTGTAGTCTTCCAGAACTTCGCCAGCTGCGACTTCGCAGAACGCTCCAATACGGCAGAATTTCCCTATCCTGGCCCCAGCATGGATTCGTGCGTTCGCCTCAATGTGCGTGCCGTCCCCAACGTGAGAAGCCTCGACAATCGCACCAATATCCACTGTGACGTTGTCACCGATGGTGACGCCTGCTAGCTTGGGGTCTGCAGCTGCTGTGGAGGCAGAGAGTAGGCCGATTGAAGCGCGTTCAGATATTATGCACATTGAGCCGATGGAAACGGGCCCAAGGGTGGAGATAAGGCGGGCGCGGGGTTGGATAATCGAGTAGCTGCGTATTAAGATGGGCTGGGTCCCTATGAGGACGGCGATGTCGGAAATGGTTATCGATGAGGAGAAGGAGACAGGTGGCTTTGGAGCGGAAGAGCCAGGTGCCGCAGGGCGCTTGGTTGACATTATGGCAGGGAGAACGAGGAGTCAATGCCCTTGAAAGGTGGTTTAACTGTAGCAGTAGGTGTAATTCGCAGGGCTTGGGAGTTCTGAAGTATGGGAGTTGCTTTGATAGCTTGCTATGTGTTCATTGTGGTCATTCGTTGGAAAGTCCTTTGTTCTCTTATGGTGGGTGCTCCTGTGAGCCTCCGGAAACAGATACTGTGGGAAGTGAGGTGAGTGTTCGAGTAAATATTTTTTATTGAAGAATTTCTAGTACATAGAATAAATAGGCAGATTATTGTATCAATGAAACAGAGAGATGTGGTTTTACCTTCGATATTTTGTTCCCAAAATGCTCCAGATTGAACGTTGAGGTAGGTGACTGTAATCCTGGACTGTCGGTTGATGATGCGAGGGTTGGAGCGCGCTACCATAGTAGCCGCACCAACCAATCACGGAAGCGGATTATCAATGAAGCTCGAATTCCAATCGAACCTCAATTTGTACACCAACACCACGGATCCGCTCCTCTCACCACAACCAACGTGCATTACGCAGTTGAGCGCAACCCATGATTAGCACGATGTTGTCGCGAAACGCCACCTCACCCGCGCTCACGTCAATTGCGTCGCGAGTACTGCCAGGAGCAGCCTCTGCGGGGGCTCGTCTTGGTGGTCCGGGTGCGTCCGCAGCACAGCAACAAACAAGGGGATTGGCAACTGTTCAAGATGCTCCAGCGCCGAAGAGGATATATGGAGGCTTGAGAGATCAGGACCGCATCTTCCAGAACTTGTATAGCCACCATGGCCCAGATCTCGCCAGCGCGAAGAAATACGGTGATTGGCACAAGACGAAGGAGATTCTGGATAAAGGTCATGACTGGGTACGTCAATCTTGCTCTATGCTTGCCATTTGATTATATCCTAATGCTGTACAGATTATTTCCGAGGTCAAGGCTTCCGGTCTTAGAGGACGTGGTGGTGCCGGCTTCCCGTCAGGGTTGAAATGGTCGTTCATGAACTTCAAGGGATGGGAGAACGATAACAAGCCACGTTATCTGGTTGTCAATGCAGATGAGGGCGAGCCTGGAACCTGCAAAGACAGAGAAATTATGCGAAAAGACCCACACAAGCTCCTCGAGGGATGTTTAGTTGCTGGTCGCGCCATGAACTGCAGCGCCGCCTACATCTACATTCGCGGCGAGTTCATTCACGAAGCAGCTGTTATGCAGAACGCCATCCAGGAGGCCTACAAGGATGGATTAATTGGCAAGAACGCTTGCAACAGTGGCTACGATTTCGATATCTACTTGCACCGCGGAATGGGCGCCTACGTTTGCGGAGAGGAGACTTCCCTCATTGAGTCCCTTGAGGGCAAGCCAGGAAAGCCTCGTCTAAAGCCCCCGTTCCCAGCATCTGTTGGACTTTTCGGATGCCCATCTACTGTCGCAAACGTTGAGACCATTGCTGTCGCTCCTACGATCTGCAGAAGAGGAGGTGATTGGTTCGCCGGATTCGGTAGAGAGCGCAACGCTGGCACCAAGCTCTTCTGTATCTCTGGCCATGTCAACAACCCTTGCACAGTCGAGGAAGAGATGTCCATCCCTCTGCGCGAGCTGATCGATAAGCACTGTGGTGGTGTTCGTGGCGGCTGGGATAACCTCAAGGCCATCATTCCTGGTGGCTCATCCACACCCATCCTGCCAAAGTCTGTGTGCGACGACCAAATAATGGACTTCGATGGCCTGAAGGACAGCCAATCTGGTCTCGGTACGGCAGCAGTCATTGTTATGGATAAGAGCACCGACGTTGTCCGTGCCATCTCCAGACTCTCGCACTTCTACCGCCACGAGTCTTGCGGCCAGTGCACCCCCTGCCGCGAGGGCAGCAAATGGACCGAGCAAATCATGCAGCGCTTCGAGAAGGGACAAGGAAGAGAGCGTGAGATTGACATGCTTCAGGAGCTCACCAAGCAAGTCGAGGGCCACACCATCTGTGCTCTTGGAGAGGCGTTCGCCTGGCCCATCCAGGGTCTCATCCGCCACTTCCGCCCCGAGCTTGAGGCTCGTATGCAGAAGTTCGCGGAAGAGAACGGCGGCGCTGCCTTGGCTGGTGGATGGCAGCATGACTCGAAGGCTCAGGGCAAGTTGGTAGCACCCGGCCAGTAAGAAGTGGCGCGGGGTAGTTGTATATATGGACTCTCATTGCTATTGTATTGAGTTCAATTTGGCGTTTCTTTGCATTATGGTTGTAGAGTTGAGTCAGTATAGTGGCGGACAGATAAAATTATTAAAATCATATATCGATTCGTATCATTGCCTCCATCGCGAAGACAGATTTGTAGTTTTACATTTAACTTGCTCGTCGAAGTCTCCATTCAAGCTATATTGTACTGTAGAATTACATTCACGCTCCAGCGCCGTATATGCCATTTCCCACTTATACTCCAATATGTATACACCCATTAACCGTGCCATCACCTCGAGATATCCTGTTCAGATAAAGGTATACCACCAGCGATTCATTGTACATGCAACCTCAGCCACTTCTCGATCTCCAGGTTGACCTCAGATGCTCCTCCAAACCCAGCCCATCACCTGCTGAAGCTCCTGAAGCTCCTGGCATCACTCTCGTTCCATCATCCGCCCCAAGAAGAGCATATCTCTAGTCCACCCTGTTTCATTGCTTCCCCGCCTCGTATTCTTCCGGCAACTCGAACCCGACCCTCCTTGCCGTCAACTTGACCCTCTCTTCCTCATCCATATTCATCCCCGGGTTGTAGCGCTCGAGCAACGTCGCATACATTCTTTGTGCCTTCAGGTACTGTAGGTACTGCTGCGCATGGTCCACTGCTACTTTTTGCGGCGATCCGGACGGCGCTGATGTGAATGCTGTGCGGATGCGGTTCTGGACTGGCGATCCCTTGAGGCGGCGAGACGGGAGCTCGCGCAAGAATGAGCGGTAGAGGGCGCGGAGATGCGCGGGGGCGACAGTGGAGGACATCGTGTGTTTGTTTTATGAGAGGATATTTGAGTTGATCGGCAGTGTCAAGAGGGATTGTTCGTGGTTTCTAGAGTCGTGGTCGTGGATGGTGGAAATATTTGGTGGCTGCGGGTAAATGTCGGGAAGCGCGGCGCATTGGTCGAAATTATACTACTCCGTAGCTGCAAGGCTGAGGACATGGACATTTGCAACAACACCAACGAACAACGGAAACTACGACTTAATCTACGAATCTCAATATCCCATACTTATTGATGACGGGTTCTCTATCTACGAGGTGCTTGCGGTCGGGATCAAGAAGCGTATTCAGGCGATATGTGCCGCAGAGCGAAGTTACGAGCAATGGGGCAACCTTGGGGATGAGAGGACTCCGAACAAGACGCCGAGTTGGGAGAACCGTAACAAACGGAGAGGAAGGGATTGCGGATAGCCCGAAGACACCATCGGATGTAGGACCCGAAATTGTTTCCTGGGACGAGATAGCCTCGAAGATCGAAGCCTTAGCAACCCAACGGCTTCCGAATTCAGAGCCCAAAAAGACTAAACCTCCCAAGCCGGCGGGCAATAAACAGAAGCCATCAGCATCATCCCCAGCAGGAAAACTCTCCCCCAAACAGGCAGCAATATCACAAGCGCAACAGACAGGCCCCCCACCCAAATCCCGCGACTACCTCAAGTTACCCTCGAATTCTCTCTCCGAACACTGGGACACCCTCCCCCCTTCACAAGAGCAGCTTGTCCATGCCGAGAAATTCTTCCGCCAGAGGCCCCCACGGCCATTTGTCTGGTCAGCCCCGAAATTCCATTCGATGGCCTTCGGCTCCTCCCCTGAAGTCTGTTTCCTGGGTCGCTCCAACGTCGGGAAATCATCTTTACTGAACGCACTCTTCGGCGGAAGCGTCGCAAACGTGAGTTCAAAACCGGGGCGCACAAAGATGATGAACGCATTCAATGTGGGCGATAACACGGATCCGATGAAGAACCTTGTAGTGCTCGACATGCCTGGGTATGGCAAGGGGGGACACGCCGACTGGGGGAAAGAGGTGCTGAAGTACCTAGGCAAGCGGAAGCAGCTCAAGCGCGCGTTCGTGCTTGTTGATGCTGAAGTGGGACTAAAGAAAACGGATGAGCAGCTCTTGGCGATCTTCAGAAAGGAGGAGATTCCGCACCAGATCGTGCTCAGCAAAGTCGATAAGCTACTATTCCCGAAGAACCGGAAACCCAGTGAGGGAGCACTAGACAGCAGAATGCAGGTTCTAAAACGGGTGATTGAGATGACCAGACGCACCACCCAGCCAAATCCAGAGGACATGAGTGGTGCGCTGGGGGAAATCATTGGATGCTGTTCAGAAAGGCCATTTGGCCAAGTTTTGGGTATTAATGAGGTTAGACATGCTATGCTGCAGGCAGCAGGCCTAGAAAAGAAGATGGATAGGAAGCTGATTGCTGAGACTGAAATTGTGTCCCATGACGATATCTTCGGAAAGGATCCTTGATAGATGCCCGGGATACCTGTAGGGAGGGAGCTGAAGGAGGCAATGGGGTTGATGGGGCATTCTGCGGACACGATGGGCCCCAGGTGCAGCCACGAATGGCTGGTTAGTTGCAGCGAGCCCTCTCTTACCAGCAACTGTTCTACGCCTCCTTATTCTAATCCCGTGGGAGCGATGAGGTACCGAAGGGACGGTCTTCTGTGCTTCAAGCCAGACAGATATGGCGAGGACGCGATTGTCTTACGAGAACAGCAAAGCCACAACCAAAAGCCTGGAGTGAGTGAATATTGGTCGCAGATCATTCATGTGGGCCAGATGGCTGTGGTGTCGCCAACAACAGGAAAGCCACAGGAGATGGATGAGGTGTATAAATAGGGAACGATATAATATGAGTAAAGGTGCAATAGTGTAAGAATAATTACGGGTGTAATTTATACAACAAGATGCAACGATGTCTAGTTGGAAATGTGCACTGTCATATATCTGTGGTGAAGAGGTGAGAATGGACGGCTGTATACAGTACGAATGGCAGCACATGTAGAATACTGCAAAAGATCAATACCATAGCAACCCAATTAATTATATAACACTTTCTTGTTAATCGATTACCTTCCTTCAATGTATATATATGACTGATGGCTCTAAAAAAAAAGGCAAAAAAGACAGATTGAGGTCGTACCCGGGATCGAACCGGGATCTCAAGAAGACATGTGATGACTGAACATCCTCAAAATCTCACGTGCTAACCATTACACTATACAACCTTATTTAGGGGCTAAGGCTCGCTAATTCGCTACATAAGAGCCACACATTTTTCGCGCTAATCCCAACGCGAACATAGTTTGCCAATCCTCCCCCATCACCACATAACAGTTCCCAATAAGTTCGTTCACATTCACTTATGATAATGCAGGAGACTCGGTTGTACCGCTCTGAAATGCTGTATTCTCATACATCATCAGATGCAGATATGATGATCCTATCTAGACTATACTACATACAAACAATGTGTGCTCTTCGCAGCTGGCCCCAGTCGAGACAGTGGCTGGAGCGAATGCTACCTGGTCGAATAACGCAACTATGCACTTTATAATCCCCGGTTCTCCCTGATTATTTTTCCCCTTCCATTCATTCATCCCTTTACATATGCCCATGCATCTTTATCCTCCCCCCAATATTCCATAATCCCAATCTACCACGTGTTCGGCCAGTCTCAGCGACCTCCTGCGAGGACGCCACGGTAGTACTCCACGCTCAAGTCGGCCGTGTGCTTCAAGTACTTGTCTTCCGTAAGAGGCAGTCTAAGGACTCTGCTCTGATCATGTCCCTGTATTGCGTTAGTTGGAATCCACAGAACACCAGGTTGCTGCGCGAATCTCACCTTTCCATTCTTCCCAAGCTGAACCACCACCCTCGCAACACACGCCCCAATCTCCTGGACCGCCACCTTCTCCAAGAAACCCACACTCCGCACATCCGATAGCATAGCTGGAAGACTGCCCAACAGCCTCTCCACAGCTTGCCCGTCATGCTCGCCTTGCTTCTCTCCATCCAGCAAGGTCAAGTAATCCGCATATGTCGCGCCACCGAGATTCCAGTCGCGAATACCTCCTTCCCTGTGTTGAAAGCCGCTAAGTAGTTTGCGCAGCGTCGCATCATCCTGCTCAATGACTGCAGTAGGCGCGACGAACTTGTAGAAAGTGCGGTGTGCTTCGTCGAAGGCACCGGCGCGGATGAGGCATTCTACCTCGCGCTTTGGATCCTTGAGGACGGCGCGCATGTAGAGCGCCTTTGCGTCCCAGATCCATGAAGGCGGGATCTTGAACTCGTCGATAAGGGTAGTGAAAGCTGGCCCGTCTTCTGCCCCGATGCGGCCGGCGTGGTGAGCGAGGTGGTCTTGGATGCTCTTCGTACGAGCAGCCGGCGAAGACAAGTGGAGGAATACAAACACAGCGTCAAGCCAATGCCCATCATTCGTAAGCTGAGCTGCGAAAGATAGAGTAAGCTCGTCCGCCTTCTCGTCGGCTTGTTCACCGTATGAGCATTTTCCGGACGCTGTCAGGGCCTGGCTGAGTTGCCAAGAAAATCTCATGTTTAATGGCGACAATTGCGAGTTTTCAGGGCGCAGAACAGCTTGTAGGTCTGTCTTGCGGTCCGAGTACAGCTTAAGCAACCCCCAAAGGAGGTCCTCGCGATCTTCGAGATGTTGATCGTCCCATAGCGGCGAGATGTTTTGCTCGACATACCACGCGAATGGCTTAGACGACTCCTTGTCCTGCTGAAGATCTTCAGCGAACTTCAACACAGCATGCTCAAGGTCTTCCGTGCCTGAGATGGCATACCAGAGTCTGAGGCCGAATGCTTGTCTCCAGTCCAACCCAAATCGCTTAGACATGATGAAAGAGTCAATGCGGTCTTCGATAGGCGCTCCTTTAATGCCATCGCAAACACAAACATTGCCAGCCAGGATTTCGTAAATTGCTCGGAGGGGTTGATTGATCTCTGAGAGCACTCTGGCCTTGTTCCACTCGTTCAGCTGCTCTCTGATGTTCTTGCGCACAGACTCATTGCCATCAAGTAAAGCTACCAAGGTAGCGAGATGGTAGTCTTTTCCAGTTAAAAGATGGTTGCAAGCGTCCGGAATTCGATGCCCGCTAAGAGCAGCAATAGCCTTTTCTTCGGACGATTTTGCCATTGTGATCTGTCTTGTGGAGGCCTGTTCAACAACTTTCTCCCAGAATGCGGAAAGGTTGTCCTTGCGTAAGAACTTGAATGCTCCTGGAAATCCCTTCAGGTCGTCCGGGATCTCTATCTCGTCGAATAAAATGCTTGCAAGCTCCCAAACGAGGTTTTCATGAATGGCTGCCGGATGACGCGAGTCTCGCTCGCGAACGAAGTCACTAAATTTGAATGGCAAAGAGAGCCTGGCTTGTGGGATGCCTTCAGCTTGATCCACTTGAGCCAATTTCTTTTGGATTGAGAGGGAGTTCGGTGTCGACTCGTCCGAAAACTTGGCAAATCGAATATCCTTGTCTTCGCTGGCAAGAACAGTCGTTTGGGAAAGAAGGCCATGCATCTCAATGGCGTTGGTGGCTTCGTTATCGGCTGGATATGCTGCATAAACAAGGGTTCCTGTGGGGCCCCAACTCGGCTTGACTGAATTGTGAAATTGTTGGTCGATCTCGTCCATATCCTCCTCATTTAGATTGCTGGACTTGGACTTCTTCTTGTATGGCCACTCAAACCCAGTTCCGCGCGCTGGCACCTGTGCTACCTTTGCTGGCTTCGTTGGCTTTGCAGGGCTTTTTGGTTCCCCAAACAGTGAATGCATGAGGTCGATGCTGGTTGCGAAGCCACGGCCGTCAGATACCACACGGTTCTTGACTGGCGAGATAAGTGTCTTCTGAGGGGAGCCAAAGAGAAGAGCATCCGTTTCCATGTCTCGAATCTGCTTCAAATGTTCCCGGTCCTGCTTCTGAGGGCTAATTGTTTGCTCGAGCATGTCCATCCAGTTGTCGTCGTTTAACTCCAATTTGCGTTTGAGTGGTGACCCAGAAACTCGCGACTCACGTAGTCGTGCTCGCATAAGGCCTCCTGGAGTCTCACCTACATCCTCCTCAAAACTTTCCTGTGCGTAGTCACTCTCATGCTCCGCGGTAGCGTCAGGTTGAGGGTAAGAGCCCGCCATCTCGTTACTCGCAATCCTGACCAATTCATTGTCCTGGTAACTCTCGTCGTGGTCCATAGGCTCCCCGACGTCGCTGCTTGACAATGAACCCACGGAGCGCTCATCTAAAAAAGACTGGTCGTCCTGGATATCGTTATCATCCTCCATCTCATCATCATCTTCAATAGCTGCCGATGCATCAAAAGCGCCTGGGAAAACCTTGCGCTTCTTGAAGTCGAAGGTATCCTCGGGGTCTGACTCCGTAACTACGCTGTCATCGAATGTCGATTCAAAAGATTGATCATGCTGAATGGCCTTTGGCGTTCTGGTTTGTGGGGTTGGCGTGTCTGGCGCAGCGCTGAGTGTACTCTGGCCAAAGTCGTCTTGAGTCTCATCGCCAATCTCAGAATCGTCGTCATCATAGTCCAGGCCATATGTTGTAAAGTGAGGAACTTTGAATGTCCATACACCAATAGATCTATCATAACTCAAGAACTCAGTGTCCTGAACTCTCTGGAGGCGCCTCAAATGTCTGTCCATTTGGGACTTAATATGCTCAGGCGACATTTTGCGCTTGTCAAGCCTTGGCCAAGAGTTCTCCATCTGGATGATCGATGGAACATTCATGCCCTGACCCATCGGCGGCTTATTGGGATACCCGGGAGGGTAAACAGTAGCGGCGCGAATTTGGAGGTCAACGATCGTGCCGAATATCTTGTCGAGATCAACGCTTGACAGGTCAACAGGAGCATCAAAGTTCACAGTAGCAACTCCGCGTCGACCAACTTTGAAGTTGCTGATTCTTTGTCGCTGAGTTCGATTCATGGCTTCGATCTCTGCTCTCGATGGCTTCATCCAATACTCTCCTGGTACCTGATCAGGCTGGACTGCCAAAGGGAAGGGTTTCTCGCCGGCAGATGGACTACCCTCCTCAGGGACGATGGCCAACTCCTTTCCTTTAACCTGCTCCATTTCTGTCTCGTTAGTCGTCCCATTGGTCCTTGGGCCAGCGCCGTTCGTGCTGCGGGTGGATCGTAGGAATCCCATCTCTTCAGCGGACGGAGTTGGTCCGTCGTTGGTATGAACCTGCTTCAGCGGGCTTGATGAACCGGATGCGGGGCGACCGTTATTTCCGTTACCATTGGTCGATTCGAAGCTCACTCGCTTCTTAAGAATTCCATTCTGCTGTTCCTTGGGCTCCTTGCTTGGGGGGCTGAAAAAGTCCGCACGGATGCTTCTATCAATAACCAGTCTCTTCATGCTGCCAGTGCTGTTGAATCTAGCACTCGGACTAGCGGAGAAAGCTCCTGGGGTTAGAATACTGTCTTGGTTGAACGACGTGTTGTAGGAGTTCCTGAGGCTGCTTGTCGACATACTCTTCGAGAGCTTGTTCTGGCCGAGGCTAGCACCAAGCAACGAGTTTCCGAAACCTCCAGGAGTGCTCGTTACGCTAGAAGCGCTGTTGGGAGTTCCATACGTGCTATATGTGAAGCCGAATCCGCCACGCTTTTGGGGCGTGCTGAGACGTGATCCCGAAGAAGGGCTGAGCTTGTACAGAGGGATAATGCCGGCTTTCTTCTGCTTCGACAGACTTGAGAGGGGCGTTGCGAGCGGGCCTGGGTTGGTGAGGTCTGGCGTGGCGAGATTCGAGAACATTGAACCTGCGCCAAATGCTGCAGGGTCATTGATGCTGGTAGTAAGCTGCCCCTGTTGTTGTTGTTGTTGCTGCTGCTGCTGTTGCTGGCCCTGTTGCGAGCCGCCGAACAAGGAGCCGCCTCCAAAGAGAGAACCGCCTTGCTGGGCTTGCTGTGGCTGCTGCTGTTGTTGGCCAGCATTGCCGAATAACGAGCTTCCAGTACTTTGCTGGTTGGTGTTGCCGAAAAGACCACCTCCGGGTTGAGCAGGTTGGGAGGCACCGAACAATGGCTTGGCTTGCTGACCACCTCCAAAAAGGCTGTTCCCCGTATTCTGAGCTTGCTGATTTTGGGGTTGGCCGAACCCACCGAAGAGGCCACCGCCACCAGTGCCAGCTGTGGTTGCCGCAGCAGGTTGGCCAAACAGGCCGCCTGTAGCTTGTGCGGCTGGCTTGGCGCCGAAGAGGCCACCGGTATTTGCAGCGGCTGGTTGTGCGCCGAATCCTGTACCGGCAGTCTGAGCTGGTGCCCCAAACAACGAGCTGCCCGTAGCCGCTGGCTGGTTTCCGAAGAGGCTTGAGCCTGTGGCTGCGGGTTTGGGTGCATTACCAAAAAGAGAGGTAGGAGCTGCAGCTTGTTGCTGGGTGTTTCCGAAGCCACCAAACGGGTTCGATGCCGCGGCTGGCTGGGCAGGAGCCGCGCCAAATGGATTCGTTGGTGCGGGGGTCTGTGTCTGGCCAAAGGGGTTGGATGCGGGAGTCGCCCCAAACCCAGTCGTACCTGATGCACCTCCAAATGGCGTCGTAGATGCGGCAGGAGCCCCAAACAACGGCTTGTTGGGTGTGCTGCCAAAGAGCGAAGGCGCAGACGTCGTTGCCGGTGCTGCACCAAAGCCTGTATTCGTTGCCGGTGTTGCTCCAAATCCCGTAGATGGCGTAGAGCCAAACCCGGACTGAGTAGCACCAAAAAGCCCACCGGTGGCAGGCTTCGGCTGCTGCCCGAATAGGCCTCCTGAAGTAGCACTGGCACCAAATCCTGTGCTTGGCGTGGTTGTCTGGCCAAATGGGTTCGATGCAGTGTTAGTTTGCCCGAATAGGCCACCCCCAGTGTTGGTGCTGGCGCCAGCACCAAATCCCGAAGCTGGTTGCGGAGTACCACCGAAGCCGCCAAATCCGGTTGATGTGCCAAAAGCACCTGCCTGCCCACCAGAATTGGCATGCCTGCGGCCTTGCGCGTAATCAGCCAGCCTTAATTCTTCTTGGGAGAACTTGACGTATGGTTGCTGGAAGCATATATTTTCGAATCTTACTTGCTGATTTCCAGACACGTTGGGCTCTTTCTCAACGGTCGGTTGAAACGGGACCGCGGAAGTTCCCTGGCACTCTTGGCTCGCACCGCCCAGAGTGCTAGTAGCAGCTCCAAACCCTCCCCCAGTATTTCCTCCACCAAATGCACTGGTAGTGCCGGTATTGCCGCCAAAAGGGCTGGGAGCTGGCGACGCTCCAAAGCCAGTCGTTGCGGGTTTTGGGGCGCCGAAGAGACCACCAGCAGCGCCACCGAAGCCAGTATTTGTGCTAGCAGTATTGCCACCAAATCCACCGAACCCCGTGTTTGCTGCCGGAGCCGTCGTGGATGCGCCGAAGAGGCTGTTCCCCGTGGCCCCTGTCGATCCAAAGGGTTTGTTGGCGGTAGCACCAAAACCGGTGTTCTGTGTAGCGCCGAATCCTATTTCAGTTGTTAGTCGTCTACGCAGTACAGGTCCCATAGGTTTATGCGAAGTCGGCAATTGAGAGAGCGTCGATGCTAGGTCCTGCGCATCTGCCATGTCGCCGGTGTGGGCCGGTAGTTATAGAGCGGCCAATGTCTGTCGCAGCGAGGGCGCGATTCTATGTCGACAGAGCAGGCAGCTCCTTCGATAGCCAAAACAAATGGTGCATTCTCGACGTACCTCCAGAACCGCCAAATCCACCCGTGCTGCCACCAAAGGCGCCTGTGCTGGTATTGTTCTGCGCGCTTCCAAAGCCAGTTCCGGTCGAGGAAGCCCCGAATCCTGTAGGTACGAGAAGGTTCGAGTGAGCCCCAGCTTCGCCAGTGTGCCCCATGGCAGGCAGTCGAGCTCCGTCGCGTCCGGGATGTAAAGAAAATGAGGGTTGCATACCTGTATTTGTATTTGTAGATTGGCCAAAGCCACCGAAGCCCGTGTTCTGTTGCTGCTGGGCATTGTTTTGCTGGCCGAAGCCACCGAATCCACCGAATCCCGACATTGTCACTGCTGTCAATGGGTTGACGAGCTTTCAGACAGAGCTGGAAAGGTGCAGGAGTTGTGAAGTTGTCTCCTAGAATTGCGACACGCCGTCGCGCCTCAAAGTTTTGGTTGTCGCGCTCAAAAGAATGTGTTCGCGGCAAGCATAACAGGCTGGTGTTAAAGTAGCTGAAGACGACCTGTCTCAGCTGTCTCGACAATGGATGAATCAGCGAATTCGTCAAGCGTGGACATCAATCGAGATGATATAACGCGCTTCGTCTTTTTTGTCGTGGTCAAGGTTACCTCTCGCTTATACAACACATCAAGCGCTCATCCCAGGAGGCAACAACCACGTGACCTATACAACAAGCACTAGCGTGGCTCAATGTCGAAACAAGCACTGTGCACAACACCTGTGTTTACAGCAAATATGATTAAAATCAAGGCAGTCAATCACTCAGAACTGTAATCAACAAGCCAGTTACTCATATATTACTCATAAATAGAGTTAAATGTTTGGATTCTATTTGCAAAATTGTTGGTATGAGTCCTCAGGTAAGGCAGTTGTCCCTCGTCATACTTTTTGGGGAGCACGAGTATTTATGCTGGACCGACATGAACTCAGCCCCTTTTGCCAGGCTGCACGTGGTACAGTAATTCAGACCTTTGTCAGCAGCGGAACTGATAAGGCATACTGGCCATATAGTATAGCGTGTTTTTCTATGTTTCATGATAATCGAAAGGGATAACTATGCAGATGGGGGACTCAGTTGGCAATCACCTTGTGGTTTTCATTGGGTACGATTACATCAGGCAGAAGTGCTTCTCCAGGCTCCCACCACAAACCCGCTAGGATCTCCAGTGACCACTCTGCTCAGAGTCATAATGACCAACTCAAATGCCACTTATCACCGGAATTTGCTGCTCTTGGAAATCTAGCCCCCTATGGACCGTCTGTTGTCGACGTAAATTATATTGGCGCCTGAGGCCTAAACTTGAACCCTGAGCTGAGTGGCGCGGCGCGTCGGAGCCAAAGCTCCAAGCGCGTCCCCCGCCATATCTCATCCCCGTAATTCCTCAGTCGAGTTCGTGTACGCGACGACCATTGAAGACAGATAAAATTCAGCCACTGCACATTCCAGCACAACATTAGATTGTCCCCGTGCCGTCTGCGACCACATACACACCCTCAACGCGCCGACACCATGGCTTCCTCCCAACACCCCTCCTTCCCCATCCGCCCATATCCCTCCTCCATCTCCGGCCCCTCCCAGCAACCCCCCCAGTCCTCCACCCGCGGAAAGCCCCTCGGCTTCAGTCAATCGCATGCCCCCGCCGCCCGCGAGGCAGCGCGCATTGAGCGCGACCGCCTCGATCGTGAGCGCCAGCAAGTTGCGCAAAAATCTACCCACGCACAATCGCAAGCGCCGAGCGCACTGTCGCAATTAGCGGACGAGCAGCGCGATGAGGTGAACGAGGCTGTGAGTATGCGCTTTCGTTTTGACAGGTACATAGCTGATTATGGGATAGTTTGCACTGTTTGACCTGGATAAGGACGGCCTCATCGACTACCACGAGTTCAAGGTTGCGCTCAAGGCGCTCGGTTTCGATCTGCCCAAACCGGAACTACTCGACCTACTCACATCCCATGGAATAGCCCCGCCGTCATATCAGCCGCCACCAGGATCGTCGGGGCAGCATGTGGTGCCGGCGTCTAGGTTGCACCTCACGCTCAATTCGTTCCAGCAAATCGCCTCAGAGCTGATATTGGCTCGGGACCCGCGCGACGAGATCCTGCGGGCGTTTGATCTCTTTGATACGGAGGGAAAGGGCATGATATCTTTAGATGATTTACGGAGGGTAGCACGGGAATTGGGCGAGGGCTTGGAAGAGGAGGAATTGTCGGCAATGATTGAGGAGTTTGATCTCGAGGGGAAGGGAGGAGTAGGGAGGGACGAGTTTATTGGTATTTGCATGAACTGATGTGGTATTTGGACAGAATAAAAGACACTGTGTCTACGGATTGTGGACCTTGCGGGTGGTGTTTGGATGGTGTTTGTCACATGGCTGGTTGGGTTGTGTCGTTTTTGACATGGAGTATGACAGCGCGGAGTATAAAGGCGCAGGATTATATATGTATGTATGTCTTGTATCAATGATTACGAAGTGTTTCTGATGCACTTAGATCCCTAGAATGGTCTCAGGAGCTTGTTGTCTGGATTTGAATATTTAGATGTGACATACACCTACATATCTATCACCAAAAGGATATATGCAAAAAGATTGGGGTGTACCGGATTCGAACCGATGACCTCCTGAATTTTCCTGGTTTACTTTGAGAACTTTTGTCTAAAGCCAGACAACGTTAAACAAGACTCTTTGCGAGTAGAACGTGAGTGGTCAGGTTTATCCGACCCCCAGTAAACCACCTCTTGAATTGAAAAAATCCAATCAAGTAGGAGCAGAAATCAGAAGCGCTAGCACTGCGCCAGCACCCCATTTTTTTTTGGAAGTGTTTGGCTTAATTGCCTTTTAACTGTGTGGCGTTTGTCAGGCAACAAACAGTGAGAACCAGTAAGAACAATGAGACAGTGAGAATGGTGAAAACGACGGGAACAGCGATAGCCCCAGCAACAAAGGCGGTGTTATTCATTTAATTCCCTAAGATTAGAAAGCATATTGTCGATTATCTACCTATGAAGCCATTCATAAATGTCCTGTCACTGATATATACTATTTAGGGATCCAAACTCTCATTCTCAAGGGACAGTCCGAAATAAGACACTCAGGGCTCAGAGACATCCATGATCCCTTTTAAGAGTTATAGTGACTACAAATAAAAAAAATTGTTTTATTTTTACTCTTAAATCACATTTAGGAGAGAAACTCGTAATCTTCAGTCTCAGTATCAGTTCGTTTCCAGCAACTGAATGAAAACAGCCATTGAATCACGTGCCGTGAGGCTCAATTAGGAGAGTGGTTGCCACTTACCCACTAGCGCGATTACGTCCTCCTCTGCACGATCAAGTACAGCGTCATCTTGCACCGCCCGACAGATAGACCTGAATCGCGAACCTTGTGGCCAACCAACATTTTCCTACACCGCAAACCTCGACCTTTTCCCTCGTTATAACAACCCTCCCCTGGAGCTTTTCTTGTGCGGATCCTAAACAGCCTCATATCATATTATTGTTTCCATCACTAAACCCGAATACCGGTCGATTGATACTCGGTGTGGCAAAGACCCTGCACCACGTCACCTCCGTCGGCGGCGCAATTAGATCTGCCAAGGTCCCGCGCGCTCCAGCCACCCTCTCTTACAACGACATCATCGCCGCCGAGTCCTATCACTACCCCTCGAAATAAGCGCCATCGCTTCTACTAGATTGGGTCAACTAACCTGCGGACGAGTGCGAGAATACCGAGTTCCTCCTATTCCATCTCACTGGTTGCACGACCACACCGACCGCAACCATGTCGAAGGTAATGCGAAGCGTCAAGAATGTCACCAAGGGCTACTCATCAGTGCAGGTGAAGGTTCGCAATGGTGAGATATACTCGTGCGCGCTGTTAAACCGGCCAGCAATGGACTGACCGATTGCAATAGCTACGAGCAACGATCCATGGGGCCCGACAGGGACGGAGATGCAGGAAATCTCCCAGATGACATACAACTCGTATGGTCCCCTCGATTCGAGCATGCGGCTTCGCAATAACAGCTGCTGATATGATGCAGATCAACCGAGTTCTACGAGATCATGTACATGATAGATAAGCGTCTCAACGACAAAGGAAAGAACTGGCGACACGTCCTCAAGGCCTTGAAGGTCCTGGATTACTGTCTGCACGAGGGTTCCGAGATGGTCGTTACATGGGCGCGCAAGAACGTCTTCATCATCAAGACCCTCCGCGAGTTCCAGCATATCGACGACGACGGCCGAGACGTGGGTCAAAATGGTACGTCCTTTGTTTCCGTCTGCGCAACCCAAGCTTACAAGTCACAGTGCGTGTGTCCGCAAAAGAACTCACCTCCCTGATCCTTGACGAAGAGCGTCTCCGCGCCGAGCGCAGCGACCGCAAATCCTGGAAGTCTCGCGTGACAGGCATCGAAGAGTACGGCTCCTCGGAGTCCTCCCCTCCGCCCCGCAGAGAGCGCCCGCACCGCGCCCAGCGTGCCGACGAAGAGGACGCCGAGTACAAGCTCGCGATCGAAGCGTCGAAGCACCAAGAGGAAGAGGACCGCAAGAAGCGACAGAGCCGGCAGGGCGAGCCCGACGATGACGACCTCGCCAAGGCCATCAAGCTCAGCAAGGAGGAAGAGGACCTGCGGCTCAAGGAGCTCGAGGACGCGAATGCCCAGAGCCTATTCGACGACGACCCCGTGCAGATGCAGGGCAACCAGCCCCAATTCACAGGCTACAACCAGGGATACCAGCAGCAGGGTGCCGTAGACTGGTCAGGGAACCCAATCGACATGTCCCAGGGCCAACAACCCAACTACCTCAACTCCTACGCGACCGGCTACCCACAGCAGCAGCAGCAGGCGCCGCAGCAAAACGCGTACCAAACCGGCTACCAGAACGGCTTCCCCAGCTTCGACCAATACGTGCAGCAGCAACAGGCTCAACAATCCCCCTTCCCGCAGTCCCAAAACTACAACCCCTACGCCCAACAAGCGCCGCAGCAGCAGCAGCAACAACAACCCGAACCCATCGTCCCAGCCAACACCAACAACCCCTGGGCCACCAGCTCCCAGACCGCGACCCAAGCCCAAG
>JPKE01002956.1:0-28945 GCA_000750995.1 Pseudogymnoascus sp. VKM F-4520 (FW-2644) | reverse complement strand
CCCTGCAATTAGACGCATTACGCCACTAGACGCATTACGCCACGAGTTACGTTATGCGGCCTAGATATCACGAAGTCCGCCTCCCTTGCGTGCAAATACCCGACATAACGTCTAGCGTAAATGGGCATGAGAGACCCTATCCATCCAATCTAAGCTCCACTCCGCCCTAAGGTCACTACCGCATAGGCTGTATGGGTGTTTGGCTAGTCTATCCGTAATTTAAGCACTAAGCTCCGCTACCGCCACTGGTACAGCGACAATGCGACAGAAGGCGTCAATATCGGCAGCGATAGTGACATAAGGCGTTGACAAGAAAAACGGTCATAAGAAGGCCGTGTTAGCAGATTAGGAAGCGGAGACGAGAAGTCACATAGAGTAGTTGGGAGGTCGAGAGTTGGGGTTAGACCCCAACCTAAATTCAGCACAGGAGCAGTGATTTTTGTAATGTTTTGTTTTGTTTGACGGAGAATCTCCAATCGGAAGGATCAGAGCGAGAATCTGTGCTCATCTTTGTTAGGCAGGGTGGCGGGCTTGGCGATACCTAGGTTGCTCAGGGCACGCCATGGGGAACCGGCAGTCTCGGACTGCCGATTTGAAGTGGCTCGAACCTAGACCGTGTTTTTTTGAGACGAAAGAAGACGAGCGTAGTGAGCTTATAAAGGCCTATAGGAAGTACCTCTCACTGACTTTCCGAATACTCAACAAATATGGGATATGACTTTCCTACCTCGACCAAAATACATCCAGGCACGTCGTATCTCGCCGTCTATTGATGATGTCGAGAGCAACCTACCAGCCCCATGTTATTTGGACAATGAGGTAACGAGCTCACAGCTAGTTCTCATAGAGCTAGCTTAAAACTGAGCAGCTTAGCGGGCGTAAACATTGCAATATGCTTCGAAGTTCGTTGGGAACTGTGTTGGACCAAGGACAATCCCGACGTGGAAATAATGTGATGCACTGGGCTGGGGGTCGCGAGAGAGATTGCGGTGCCATTGGATGGGTGTTTCTATTCCTAAGAAGTCATGCGTAAAGAAAGGCGGTAGACATGCAGGCGTCGTATCAGGAGTTCATGAGGCAGCGGCAGGTGTTTGGGCGAGGTTTCAGCATTCCGTAGGCTGTGTGCTGTTGGGGATAGTTAGCTTAACTGTGAAAGTTGGAGGTCCTGGTTGTCCACTTCAATATACCCAGCGATATGGATTCGGAGATTATAACATCCGTATATGGAGCCAACCATCATAGTTCTTTGGCCTCCTTTTCATTTCCGACAGTTCGGAGACTTGGAGCCTTAGCGCATGACTCGTGTTGAAGCTTCTATTTTGGACAGCCCACGCGGCGGCCCGGCCCTGCCCGAGTGGGTACGTACTCTGTACGGCCAAAACCGACGACAACTGGAACAACTTCCACAAGACAGACATGGCATGAGTGATGGCAGCATCTGTACCTAGCTCAGCCGGAATCAGGATTTCGTTTGAGGCTGTACTCTTCTTGACGCGAATACGACGTCAAAATCCGGTTACGCTGTACACTTTTATTCTTAGGTACAGACAAACAACCTCAACGTATGTGCTCAATGGTGGCCTTACCCCTCCCCATAGCGACTGTGCAAATGACCCATTACAAGTATTGCAAGTCTTACTGTACATCCAGATAATGTCTTTTTCTTGGCTGGGCAACTCGTATATTGGATTAATTAATACCCCCAGAGTCGGGTTCTTTCCTCTTCACACCCAGATCCTTGGGCTCAATCATACTCTATTAAACCCCAGCTGGCCCCGAAATTTCATTACTGACCCTAACCCCTTACCCCAGGCAGACCCCACGATATCCCTACACCCCCCTCATCTCCGAGGTTTGCAACCCCATATGACTTTCAGCTACCGTCCGCCCTCGTGTCCTAAATAAATTAATACGCTAAACTAAGGTATTCTACTGTACAATCTCAACAAACACAGGATTATGTAGGTTGTGTTTGCCATTCGATGGTGCTCTCTCGGCTATCAGTCCCTCGGGACGTAAATCTTGGAACCAGATAACGAGATATGAAACAAATAGCGCTGCATTTTGACTTGGCGTTCGTGATACTGGAGAGACGGCAGATCAGGGCTGAGAAAAAGAGTCGGCGGACGGCTGCGCCCGATAGGCAAACTCGACCGTAGGAGCCATTTCCGGGAGGAGCAAACACGGGTGGTATGGATCCGATATCCTCTTGGTTTGCTAGCGGGCCAATCCCGGGCACAAACCATTTCCTCCTTGCAAGGGATCCTCGCACGGGATCCACGCAAGGGAATCCAGAACACGCTCCACAGTAGAACCCACCCAACGTAACCGCACAACTCCTGGCGGTTTTCGAAATTACAAGTAACCTACTCTACAGGACCCCTACAGCTGAATATACAGCTGAACCCTTACGGCTGAGTCCCTATAGCCGAGTCCTGCAGCAAACTTGTGGTCGCATGTCCGTACCAACAATCGTGATCGGGTAAATGGGTGATCGTCCCGGGGAGTTGCAACATCCCCGCGCCCGCATGCGCCCCTGAAGACCCATCTTACCTCCCAGTCCACTGGCGGCCCGACTTCTCACTTCTCCAAGCCTTGCGCTCTACAAACAAACTACGAAGTCCCGGCTCTCTGGCCTTGTACAGGTGGCATGCACAAGCGTCCCGCATCCGCCCTCCGATTCGTTATCACTGAAATGATTTCGCGCATGGACACACCGAAATAAAGCATCAGGCCAATCAAAAATCTTCCATTAAAAGCAGCTAAACACCTTACCACGCCGTCGGAACTCGCGGCTTGCGCCATCACCTCCTGTAGAGAAAAATAAGTAATCCTGAACTCCTCCTGTGCGCTCCGGCACTTCCCCGACGCCCGTTCTTTAGCTCCATTTCCAATTCAGCTGAGGCCGTGCAAGTAAAATCCCCTAGCTAGACTTCTGTACCATGCAAACTCCTCCCCCGGTTTTGCGCCCGATCTCCCCGCTCTCGCCCCCATCCATGATAACAGGGTAGCGCTCGAATCCCATTCGACCGTAGAAGATTTCAGCTCCCTTATTCTCGCCAGACTTCATGAGATGGATGCCGCGCACTCCGTCCGCCTGAAGTTTTGCCATAAGCGCCGCTATGAGAATTTTACCTCCACCGTGGCCCTGGTACTCGGGTAGGATATCGATGTGCAGGTGTGCTGGATAGTCCTCAAGTAGACCCGGCCACTTGCTATGTAGCACCGATTCGTCGGGGTAGTATAGACGCTGCAGGAGGGCGGCAGCTACATCTCCGTTTTTGCCTGTGCGCTCGATTTCGTTGCCGGCCACAGCTCCAGGGCTTGGTGGTGGAGGTGGGTAGAGTGAGCGGTCGATGGTTGGGAGGTACTCCGATTTATAGCGTTCCAGGTAGGTTGCTGAACATGGTGCAGCGACGCAGTATCCCACGCAGTCACCATGGCCGTTGTCGAGGACGAAGGTATACTCGGGATGAAGAATGACGTATGGGAGGGCAAATATGAGAGGGACGATGGTGTTGGCTGGTTCGAGGGCTGCAGCTGAGTGGGCAGTAACACGGCACTGGAGCGGGTTAGCTTTCTGTAGTCGTTTCATCTTGAGATTTATAGGTTAAAGATGGGCATGGGATTCGAGCACTGGGAGGGATCCGCTGAGAGGGAGCAAACGGGGCCAAAAACTCACAATGTGCATGATAGCTTCGAGGTCTGCTGGGCCATAGGCCCGAATAAATGGTCTTCGCGAGCTCTCTTCCATGATGCGCTGAAGCTGCTGTAGTCGAGCACCCGCGATCTTTGAATTTGAGGGAGCCATACTGGCGCGGCCTTGGGGCAGTTATAGACAGCCCTTGCTGAATGAGCCGTGATTCAGAGTGAGATCCGTGGATGCACTCTTACGCAACCGTCCTGCACTGATTGACAACCCTTGCTTTCTCAAGATGCATGCAAGTCTGTCCAAAGCCTGAAATGCGGATTCGAAAGAACCCCAGCAGCCGCGATACCAGGATAGACCCCCAGGTCCCAGATCAGGACCCCAGGTCCCAGATCAGGACCCCAGGCACCCACACCCCTGACTGTAAACGGAGCAGCTTGGTGGCGCGTGCTGCACTTAGACAAACGAGCTTGTGCTCCCATTCCAACATCGCAATTACGGTCTTTGTGGCGTGTTCTCCGCGCATGACAAGGTGCAGGTCCCGATTGGCCGATATCCATGCAGTTATGCAGACGTCGAACAGAACAGCTAGCGTGAGGACGTGCGGCGGGGAGGTGGCGGCAGCGAGAGCGCGAGCGGAAGTGATCATCGCCCTTGTGTAGTACCTGCGTTGGCGCCGGGTGATGAAAGGGAGAGTCGGATGGCGGTTTCAGCACAAAGAACCGCCCGGGGCGCGCAGGAATGAGGACCCGGACACGGGAGGGGGAGGTAAGACTACTACTAGCCACGTGATGGTCATTACATTCTGTGCCACCGAATCTCGCTCATGGTTCTTAATGCTCATAGTCAGCTCCTTGTGAGGACAGTGTCTCGGGCTTTATTACCACATTAACAACATGATATCATCGAAGCAGGAAGCTGCCTTTCAACCTCGTTGCAACCTCATAGATCGGCGAATTCAAGACCCTCAACGTGTGCCGTAGAGGGGTTGCTTTGTCTCCTTCCAAGTTTTTAGTGGTGGAAGATGGGGGGATTCCTTTGACGTGTGAGACATCTCAAGGTTTTGGCATGCGCATCGGGGATCTTCCATCACATCACCTCGCGTACGGGCCATATCATCAATGTCTCGCAGCACAGTGGTAGCGCCTCCCATTGGCAGGCTGGCGCAGTGAATACCCCGTTTCCGTACTTTTATCCGCATTCTCGACCAGGGCGCGGAGGTAGAGTGATCTAACGAGCGTTGCTTTGCAACCGAACAACGTATCCTGCCAGTATCAATCACATAGCCGCCCGTAGCCTGTCCTCGAAATAAAATTTAACTTCAAGTGGTTTATTTCAAGCCATCATTTCCCAAAGGAGATCACTTCCCGCTCATAGTGCGCACCCCACTTTAATAGGGGTCTATTCCAGCTTTGGAGTGTTGCCAGATCTTATCTTATCACTTTGAATAATTCAGGTGGTACGAGTACTCGTGCCGCCCAAAGCATGACAGCGATGTTTATAGTAACGGGAATTAAAATAACTCTTAGTTAGAATATGAGTCACTTAGAAATAGAGCCCAAATGCGCACACGTTGCATATAGTTTCCCATAATAGCGGTCTATCGTGTCATGAGCAGATCATATTCTTATAAAAAGCTTCTGAAATTTATGTCAAGCAGATGGCATGTTTTGTTAAAATCAAATTATTTAATATTTTCCTACCCCCCATCTCTCCTTTATTTTCTCTTATCTGAATCTTGATGACAAAGTTAACGTTTAGTAAAATCCACAATATTCTACTGTCATGAGTAGCGACATACTTCATCCTATGGAGACACCTGTCGTCCAGATTCAAATCCAGGACCTTGAGCCACTTCAGGGAGCCGCACAAGACGCAAGAATAGCTAGCACGATATTGTATCTTACAACTCAAGGCCTCTTGGTACACCCCTTCTCAGCTTCAAAACTTTATATCTGGGGTTACTACTGCTAACTTTCTTATAAGGTTCACTTTCCACCAATTAATGTTGAACACACCTTCGACCCTATCTTTTGTGACCCTAGGTGCGGAAGAATAGCCTACACTATTAACATAGAGAGCGAAGATTCCGATATCGTCTTAAAAGCCTTCCGGCAATGTTTATATCACCATGCTCCCAGCTCTGGCCTTTCGTTTTCCACACGCCATTCGCGAGCTTTGACCTATCAACCTTCATTTCCGCCGTGGGAGCCAACCCAGTAGCCTAATACGCTGAGCAGAGCCGTAACGGATGGTTGGCTTCCTATCAGCATTCTTAGGGGCTATGGTCCCTTGAAAAGGGATTCTGATAAATATTAGGTTTCCCTTTTCTGTAGCGGGGGATTTCGGGTGGCATATGCCATGTACGGTAAAATAATATATAAGGATTATTTAATTAAGAGTTTCTTATCTCCGTTGCGCCTCCCATCCAGCCCCTGAAACTCCCGCTTAATTTAAGAAATAAATGACTACCTCCCCAATGCAATGGGCCGTACCTATGACTTCTTATTAGTCCCGCTGGCCACGGGAAGCCTGCCAAGTGAGATCAGAATTAGCGATCTCTCCTAGCATAAGCCGTAGCCTCTCGACCTTTGTAATGAGTCATGATTCTCAGTGATAAGATTCAGCATATTGGCGTTGTTAATACTAGCACCGTATGATCATAGGTCTCGCAGGTCTTGCAGATCGGCTCTTTCCCATTGGCGTTGGCAGATACCTCACAAGGTTGTCTGAACTGCGCCTGGTAATTCAAATGCTAGGGTATTCCCGTCTCTTGACTCCCATGGTGATATCATAATCCTCTAAAGTTCCTCACCGAACGGATGGTTGAATTTCAGTAGCCCGTTCAGTCCCCCAACCCACCCATCATCATGCTTCATCCCGCTCTTTGTCCCCCGCATCACGCATGGCACGCCGCCAGACCAGGCTCCATCAGGGCGCTTAATATCCTCCCCCAAAACCCGAATTTCCATGCCACAGGCAACTCCCATACTACTACGCTTTCCATCGATGCTAACTTCCAACTCTCGGCCACGGTTTTTCTCGCTTAACCGCAACGTCAGTGGCGTATTCGCCGGTAAGACAAGTGGTCGGAAGCTGAGACTTCTTGGACAAATAGGAGTCATGAGCAGGCTACTCACGAGTGGGTGAATAATGCTGCCCCCACTCGAGAGACTATATGCTGTGGATCCCGTCGGTGTGGCAATGATCATCCCGTCTGCCACGGCTTCAGTTAAAAATCTTCCACCAACGAAGATTTCGATGATGGCCATGTGCGGGTTTGCGCCTCTATGGATGATAACCTCGTTCATGGCGTGGATATCTCGCACTTCGCTCTCCACCGTGCCATCGCTATTGACTTTCTGCCCATTCGCATCAAATACGCCTACCTTCAGCCTGTTCCTCAACAGGACCTTTGATAGCCTGGACGTTCCCATGGACTTCCCTCGTATAGATGACCAGCCGGTCACATCTCCTATCTCTCCGCCAGCTATATCTTGAACGTGCGGGTGCTGCTGGTCCTGGAAGAGGTGCGAGCCAGCAGCTGCGCCCGACATGTAGACTTCACGGAAGGCGCGTTTAAATTCCTCGAATTTCCATTCGCCCAAGAAACCGAGTGTACCCATGCTGAAAGATAGGAGTGGCGGAACATGAGGAGTTGTGGAAAAGAGGGCGGAGGCGTGGAGAATTGTACCGTCGCCGCCGAGAGTGGTTGTCATGTCGGCCTTCTTCGAGAGGACAGAGCTGTCGGAGGTCGTGTAGATCGGAAAGGGTATGGATGACTGGATAGATGTTGCGACATGTGGCTCGAATATCAGAGACACATTTTCGTAGTTTTGGTGTATATAGTTTGCATACTCTATCATAGACTCCGTCACGGCCGGGGCTCCATCTTTCTTGACGAAGAGTATGTTTCGTGGCGGAGAGGGCCACTGCAAGGAGAGGAGGTCGCTCTGCTGACTCTCGAGGTATTTGGGGATAATTCGATCCGGCAATTGAGCGAGATCACGGATTTCCTGCCTTCGACTTGACTGGGAGAATAGTCGCAAGCAAGACGCCGGGGCGCTTCGAGGTCGCCAATGTCGCAGTAGCATCTTGAGCTTACCGTCGAGTTGATCGTGATATAAGTTTCAGTAAATAAACACTGGGCATTGTCGCTACTCGTTTCGCTCGACCGATTCTAGGAAGTAAAGCATGGTAGAGGTTAAAAAGCTAGCATGAGTTGGTGATGAGATTCTTGAAGATGGAGCGATATGTCCGATGTAAAGGATAGCTAAGCTGCAGCTCCGTCACTGAAGCTGGTCCGTGCTCGCGTCAGGGCTGCAGCCTTGCGTCACAAAGGACAAATGAACGGGACCCGATTTGACAAGTTTCGTTTTTCGGGTTGCGAAGTCACGCGTCATGCCGATGATTTCCCTTTTGGTTGGTTCTCGGCATTCATCAGTACACACACATGCATCTTACTTAGCGTATCGAAGATTCACATCGCCAACGCATATTCACAACGTCAACGCAACTGTGCCGTTGCCCCTTTGATCGCCATGGATGATTGTATTGCATTCCCCAGCTAGGATTTGATTATTTGGTATTTCTCATCAAAGGCACTACATACCACAAAGCTGCCCTACAAATAGGGCCGAACGGGGTATCCCGCAGAGGCCAAAGAAAATAGGCTACAGCCTCAAGGGAACAAAACACCTCGCCACGTATATATTCCACCAAGACCATCTCTCGTTCACCCTTGTCTTCTGGACTGGCAAGCAGAGGGAAGGACGTCGTACGAGCTTCTTCGAGCTTCCTCGGTCACAAAAACCATGAGCGCTTCCCGCGTCAAGAGCCGGCCGAAGATGCCGGCTCCTATGCCAGATCTCGGCGGAGGGAGCACCGGAGTTGCGCAAAATGACCACCATCCTTCTGGTGAGATTGTCCACGGAGGCCCAAAGCAGTTTATTCGATTCGTTCTCTTTATGGCGTACTTCTGGTCCTGCGCTTGCACGTATGTCCTACCCCAGCCACACGTGATTACCAGTATTGATATCCGTTAGAATTGTCCTCTCAGAGTTTGTGGGGATCCCACTGTACTGGATTAACAAGGAATGGTATTACAAAAACATAGCCCTGGCGAAGGAGGCTTTCGGCACTACGATCACATGCATGACGAAGTGGTGGAGTCCAACTGTTATCAGAATAAGCGGCGATGAGAGCGTCCGGGGCCAGCTTCGTCAGTTACCGGACGGCAGGCTTGAGTGCAGTTTCCCCGAAAGGATAGTACTGATTGCCAACCACCAGGTACGTTAAATGGTATATCGGAGAGCTGGCATTAATAACTCGTTGCAGCTCTATTCCGACTGGATATACCTCTGGTGGATTGGATATGCCAACAGACCAAGGATGTCTGGTCACGTTTACATTATCTTGAAGGAGACCATAAAGTACATTCCTCTCCTCGGACAAGGCATGGTTCTCTTCAACTTCATCTTCATGTCGCGAAAATGGTCCAAAGATAAGGCCAGGATGGCGTACAGACTCGGAAAGCTAAAGACACCGATTCCCGGCACGAAACTTCTGAGGCCAATGTGGCTCATGCTCTTTCCCGAGGGAACCAATCTGAGCGATAATGGGAGACTTAACAGTGCGAAGTGGGCGGCAAAGCAAGGCCTTCAAGACTTACAGCATCAGATGTTGCCACGAAGCACGGGCTCTTTCTTTTGCTTGAATGAGCTTAAAGGTACAGTTGATTATGTATACGATTGCACTTTGGCATATGAAGGTATTGCGTAAGTATCATCACCCCCTACAATTATCGGCCGCTAATTATTTGATAGTCGCGGGCAGTTTGGCCAAGACTACTTCACTCTACGATCCAGCTACTTTGAAGGAAGGCCGCCAAAGTCAGTGAACATGTATTGGCGTCGATTTGCGCTCTCCGATATTCCTCTAGATGATGCAGAGGAATTTGATGTGTGGATACGAGAACGCTGGATTGAGAAGGATGCATTTCTCGAAGAATATATGAGCACAGGACGATTCCCTGCATCCCAGGACTTGGAGTCTGAGACAAAGGATTCCGAGGGGTCTACAGTGGCCATCAGAGGCTTTATCGAGACGGAAATGAAACCAGCGCATTGGTATGAAGTGTTCAAGGTGTTTACGGTCATTGCTGGATTTGGTGTTGCTGTGAACTTGTCAGCCAGGTTTTGGCACTTCGTTCGTAACGGGTTGTGGGCGTAGAGTTTATAGGGGTGGGTGTGGAGGCCACATCGGATAGGAAGTTAGGAATACCCAATGATACAAAAATTTAGTACATAAAGTTCGTATTTTGTTTTGCGCTGGACCTGAAGTCTCATCATCTACATGCCACACGTGAATTTATGTATGTACGGTATTTACGCTTTCATTGCAGTCCGTGGTCGTGCCACAGAAGCCGTATGCGGAACAGCAGACCTAGCCATCATCAGCGACTTATCATAGAACGTGATGAATAGGCTTGTAAAGGGTATTACTTACATTTAAAGCACATTTTGTATCCTTCGTAGCAGAATATCGACCACACTCAGCAGTAGCAGTGCAGTTGCTAATACACGTATCTCCGCAATAAGTATCGCCGTAGCCACAGATCTATAGGTTTTAGCATGATTTACGTCCCATAGACAAGCAACAAGGACTTACACCCTGAGTCTCGCCCTCACTGACACCAAAGCAGGCTTTGTTGTCACAGTGGTTGTCGGCATCGCAATAGTAAGTATGAGCACTGATTAACGAGAGTAAGGATAGAGACAGTATAAGAAAATAAAAGATAGTAAAACCGGACGTTGCCAGTATTGGAGAACGCATCCTGAATAAGTGTGAAGATGCGGTCCAGCACTTAGGCTACGACCTCGAATTGTATGCCTTAACAAGCGGCGACGAGAAATAAGAGAGCGACTGAGACAACCGCGTCTATACCCGCGATAGAATCAGGGCCTCTCCCTGACTTAAACAGCATATTGAAAATTTAATGCTTGAGATATCCCGCAGGTGACGGGGTTACGATGGCCTGACTAACCTCTGTAGCTTTCTAGGCTTGTCTGTAGTTTGTATACATGTTGGTTGCTAAAATGACCACTATATGGCCGACATGGTCCTGATATGAAATATTGTCCTAAAGAGCTAGACCAAGACACAACTCGGATTAGGAGTCTAATGTGTAGGGCAGAGACCATAGTGCAAATCCTTCAAGAAGAGGGGACCTCTTTGCCAAACTATCTTCGCAAGGCAACACCAACGAATAAGAATGCAGATCCTTAGAGATGAGGGGACCTCTTTGTCAAACTATCTTCGCAAGGCATACTTTAATGCTTTGCATTGTCTTCCAATCAAAGTTGTGATTTCAAAGGGCAACTATTGATCTTATTCTAAGACCATTACTACTTTCAAGTTCTCTAGAAGTTCCCCCTAAACAGGAAAGGTATATTTGAAGATGCACTCACAATCTCAACCCTAGTTCATAGAGGCTCTTTACAGAGTACTTGAAGATTCTTCTCTATAGCCTTAATAGCCTCCTTAGTATATATTAAGGTTGCAGTGCTAATAACAACAGCCATTAGGCTAGGATGGATGCTATAACATCTTGTTATGGTTACTATACAAAGTGACTCTATAAGGCTCTAGGTACTGCTGACTAAGTATTCGACATGGTCGTAGCCAGAGTTTGTTAACAAATCTCATCTAATTCCAATTGTCCCTAAGCTCCTTTACAACTCGAGTCAAAGTTGTCTTGAGCTCTTCTTCCGGTAGGCTAAGCCTCTCGTTCCACAAACCTCTCGTATTGGAAAAGTTGTTAAATCCACCATACCCATAGATAGCTGCGGTAATTAACTCTACTGCGCCAACAGGATACTCCCCGTCACCACTTGTTTCAAACCCCGTTTGCGCTCTCAATTTCTCCAGTGCAACTTTACCCAACTCCTCTGTCGTCTTGTGTTCCACATCAAATTTAGCTCCAGTCAGCTCCTCCAATAAGCCTACGATCCGGTTCTGCGTCACGGTGAAAGAATTCACATAAATGTACCTATTCGTCGTTGCTTCAAATTGAACCGGCGACAGCGTCGCTACCACAGCTCGAGCAATCTGCGCAACGTTTGTTGCCTCGTATTCGACATCCCCGCCATCGAAGACAATTGCTTTTCGCCCAGCAAGATTCCACCCCATGAGTCCAGGGTATTGGAAGGGCCAGTCAAAGAATGCACCAACGATGATAGCTGTCCACGACAGACCAGAGGTCTCCTTACTCCGCAGATACTCGATGGTATGTTGTTTCGGAAGTGCGGGAGGGAGCAGGTCGGCAATTTGCGGAAGCGAAGTGTCGACGCCATATTCAGACGGGATGAAGCGTTTTACTCCGGCGGAGATGGCGGCATCGATGATAGAGACTTGCTGATGGGTGGAGAATGTGGCAATTGTCGACACCACAACGTCTTGGTTCTTGAAAGCTTCGAGGAGAGAAGGGGCTGAATAGTCTGTTCGGTGGACAGTAACCGTGGATGGGAACGTTGCACTTGAACTTGAGCGAGTGAGGACAGAGACTGAGAATCCATTGCTGAGGAGAGCAGAGACAATATATGGTCCGATGCTGCCGGATGCTCCGATCACGATGATGTTTTTGATCGAGGAGTCCATTGAGTTCGGGAAAATGTAGGGAAAACGGCTGAGAAATGCCAAATTAATTGTGTGCAAGTACTGAACTTACAGAAGAGATAGGAGAACGGAGAGGCACACAGGCCCGACCTTTATACTTCGAGTTGCAGGGCGGGGGTTGGCTGTCACCTAAAGCCCTCCGCTCTTACGTCCGTATCTTTCTCATGCTTTTGCATGTATGCAGGATCCTACGGCTTCCTCGGGACAATGCGACCGATTCATAGTTTTGATTTCAAATCTCACAAACTATTTGCGATGATTAAACTTGAAAGAGGGAGGGACTGGCGCTGGCAGCTAACAGGGGTAAGGGGAAGCATTCGCTCTTTGCTCTTTCAGGACTAGTTTCCGCAATCGCCAAGAGTCTGGTGGATTATCAATGTTATCGCCGACATCCTCAACCCCACAATCCATCATCATGCATCTTGTACCAAATAATATGGCCGATGTTTTCTAGGCCTCCCTCTCTCTGTGATTTTCAATGTGAAAATGGGATTGGGAGTGCCAGACCAGCAACGAGTAGCCCTATCCAGAGCTTGTGATCAATGCATCACAGCCAAGCGGAGATGTACCCGCAACCTTCCCCAGTGTCAACGATGTGCAAAAAAGAAGATCTCGTGCCGGTACAAGAATGTTCCACTCGATGGCAAGCCACGACCTTCGGGAGCGATATTGATGGCACTAGGTGCTCGCCTTCCTGGGTCCAATCAGAACGACGAAAGCCTACCTACCAGCCGTTTTCTCACCTGCCTTCGCCCTGGCTCAGTTGGAGTTGGTGGCATGAATGGTCACCACGGATCTTCCTTACATTGTAGTGCCCCAAGTCTGACGGGAATTCAAACCTCTCCTCCAGACGTCATTCTCGCAATGGACCAACCAACAGTCCATTACCTCATGGACCACCTCAAAAGTCTCCCCTCAACTTTCATCCAAACCGGCGGAACCCCGTTCATCCATCCCCAGCTCTACCAAGATGGTCTTCCACCCCTTCTCCAAAATATCTCTGCATTATCCAACATGCACACCTATTTAAACTCCTCAGATCACATCATCTCTCTAGCCATCTCCAGCACCGCCCAAAACATAGTCAACTCTTTCTCCACCCTCCACACCTTCAACGCCAAACTCGCATTCACCCAATCACTCATTCTTCTCCAAATCATGACCCTCTTGTCACCTTCCCAACCCATGAGTCACGTTCTCCGCCAACAAGCTGAGAACCGACTCCCATTACTCCAAGCGTCAATAGAGGAACTCTACCTATCAGCCCCAGTCACTCTCCCATCATCGATGAGTCACTATCAAGCCTGGATTCTAGCTGAGTCTTGTCGTCGCACGATCCATGTGGGGCATATGGTGCTTGGAGTGCACTCAATGCTGACGAAGGGTAATTTCACGCTTACGCTCTTCGTCGAGTCGTTGCCGTTGAATCGGAATGCGGAGCTGTGGGAGCGTGATCTCTCGGGATATGACGAGCAAACGAAGGGGGAGTCCGGACATGGGGACATGGGCGGGACTGGAAAGCTGAGAGCGTCGGAGACGGATCTGATTAGTTACAGGGAGTTGACGGATATGTGGGACAATGGCGAGGTTAAAGACCCAAGTTTCTTTGAGGAGTTGTTACTCGTGGCTTGCAAGGGCGTGGACAATGTGAAGACTCAGACGAACGTCGAACGGGCCGAAAACTGTACTCATACTCTCTAAATGGAGGAAAGATTCTAGCAATGCCGCGAAAACCTCCTGCTTGTAAGAGGACCACGCGATACGGGTCTACCAATGGCTTCAGCTCATTCGGGGCAACTGCACAGTCTTCAAAGATGACTTGCAATTTCTTACAATGGGACCTCTCAGAAAGCTCAATCAAGAAATGGAAGTAAAACTCCTTGCTACAGCGCTAGAAAACCCGGAACATAATCTACGCCTCGCACATCTTGCTGAAATGCCCACTTTTAGAGGGATACCAGAGCTTAAAAATGGCCCGGAAGCAACGCGCTTCCCTTTGCCATGCGCACTTCTAGAACTCTCAAGAGACTTTGCAAAAGCAAGCGCGGCTCAGTCACGTTCCCAATTTACAATGTGGATTGCAGTGTACATTTGGCTAGCGCAGGTTTCGCAGGAATATTTGGATCTTCTAAAACGAAGGGATCCTGTTGCTTTGGTTTTATTAGCTCATTTCTGTATATTGCTAAAATCTTCGGAGTTGAATTGGTATATAAATGGGTTTACAACGAGATTGCTATGCCGCATTGTCAACCAGTTGGATACAAAATGGCATCAGTAGTAGCAATGGCCGTTGGAGGAAATTGGCTTTTAAGAGTGCTCTATAGAGCGCTCCTATAATATCGTTTAATTAACTAATTGACTTCATTTCTATAGGTTATACTAGAAAATTAAATTCCTATTTATAAGACATCACTAGCCTAAGTAGCACGAATTCTTTGTTTAAGCTAGGCTTTTCCTAGGTTGCTTCATCTTATAAGCTATACAAATTTGACTAGTGCCATTAGGATTGCTTGATTCTCTTGTAAATAGCTTCCCTAGGATGATCCTCCCGCTTCACCTTAGTGTTAAGTAAGATCTACAACACCATTGCAGCCAAAATTACATCCTCCCCGAATGTATAGGGATGTCCCTTCAAGCGAATCATTGCCTCAACCGCATCGCAGTGTTTTTTGGCGACGGCAACTTCTCCGGTCGTGAACTGCCTCTCGTCAGGATGAATCATTTACGCAAAAGTCGAGAGAAACTCACTGCATCCGACGCCAGGGCTAGGGTAGTGGCAATGGTGCTTGCGCTTAGCGACCGTCCCTCGCGCGAGCATTGTTCAATGACTGGATACAGTCTCCCTTGTATTTTAGTGCCTGCTCATAGTATCTGCCCGGAACTTGCAGAGCTACGAGGCTCCGACATGCTGAGAGAAGGGCAGCATCTAGCATGCCGCGGTCCGTTCGACAACAAAAGCACAGCCTCGCCGGATAAATGTTGATCCGCTGTCCTGGTCCCATCACCAAATTCCTCTTTCCATCAGAAGCATATTCCAGACAATGCCACGAAGCAAATATGAATGAAGATGATCGCTACCGTACCTCTAGCCAGTACAGGTACTGGTCATATACTCCTGCTGGATTGGCAGACCTGCGCTCAAAGACAAACAAGTTAGCAACAGAGCGAGTCAGAGCAGCTATTGCTCGGGTTCAAGCCAGTCGTGCGGCATCAGCATCACAAAATGCCAGCGCTGAAACGAGCGAAGCTGAGCGCAGTGGCACTCCAGCAGTCACTGTAGCCAGCGAGGTAAATTTCCTCACTCCAGATGAGGAGTTGAAGCTTGTACGCTTCTTCTGCCAGCAAGCTCTCCAACTCGGCGACCATCTCAACCTACCCACAGACGTCAAGGTATTTTAAGCCCCTCAACCCCGCTGAACTATCCCCTCGAATACTTCAATACTGACTTCACCAGGCAACAGCAATCCAATACCTCAAGCGCTTCTACCTCACCAACAGCACGATGACCTACCCTCCAGCTGCAATTCTCAAGACCTGCCTCTTCCTCGCCACAAAGACCGAGAACCACTACTACCGCCTCACCAAATTCGCCGACGCAATCGGCAAGACGACACCCGAGGACGTCCTAGCCTCCGAGTTCCTCCTCACCCAAGCCCTACGCTTCACATTCGACGTGCGCCATCCCTTCCGAGCCCTCGAGGGCGCAGCCATGGAGCTACAAGCCCTGGCCAGCGGCTCCGCGCCCGTATTACCAGGCGTAGACAACGCAGAGATACCACCCGAGCTGGGCGATGTGGCGGCGCGTGTGCGTGATGCTCACGGCAACGCGCGCGAACGCCTCAAGACATCCGCCCTGCTCACAGATGCGTACTTCCACTTCACGCCGTCGCAGATCATGCTGGGATCGTTACTGCTCGCCGATGCCGAGCTAACGAGGTGGTTTATGACGGTCAAATTGCCATCTGCCCCGCTTCTCGAGCGCGTGATGGAGACGCTTCGCGCTTGCGCCGATATGCTAGCGTCAGTACCGCCTGATTCGCAGCCGGGGGAGGCGGAGATGCGAGAGCTCAAGGGGTTGGCGAAGAAGCTGAATCGGTGCCGGGATCCGGAGAAGGCGGATCTGGTGGGGTTGCGGAAGGCGAAGCGGGATGGGGATGGGGAGGAGGAGTTGAGGAAGGCGAAGAAGCGGAAGCTGGAGAGGGAGAAGGTGCAGAAGGAGGGGGAGGATTTGTTTGGGCCTGCACTGGTGAAGCGGGATGTCTGAGAGATTGGCTTTGGGGTGGGTGGGGAGATGGAGATGGGCATTGGATTGTTTGATTAAGCGGGAGTTTAAGGGGGTGGATTGGAGGCGTAACGGAGAAGTGTCACTGAATGGGGTAGACGGTTCTGAATACAAAGTCTATAATCGATTAAGCCCCTGTTAATTGCCGATGGGATCGCAAGGTCATTAGGGTGACGATGAGCTTGGACCCGACACCCTAAGCCTGTCCGGATTCCGTTACCAGCGGCAGCACAATATGCTAATTTTTAGTGCTCCTTGAGGCTAATGACAAATTCGTCTTGATCGATGCCGCGAGAATGTTCAGCCACATAGGGCGTAAATACCATATGACAAGCGTAATAGGGAGCTACCTACTTAGTAGAAGAGGCTAGTACCAGCAGCTTCGGATTGCTTCTAGTAGCCTCCGATTGTCTCAGGACTCCGATAGTCTCAGGACTCCGTAGTCTCAGTCACGCATGGCGTCTTCCTCCGGACTTCTCTACGGCAGGGCAAGATTTGTAGGCCGGCAGTCGGCAGTCGCCTAGTTTGTTGAGGGCATCGATGTCAATCGCAAGCTAATTGTGGAGGAATATCCGGCCCGCAACGGAAAGTCTGCATCCTTGGGGCAGTCATCTTCCGGCCCTGTGGTATTTTGTTGGGTAACATGGGGCCAGATGATCCACAACATGGTCGAGCTTGTCGATAAGGCTACAGATTGACGTTGACACTATTGACGGCATCCGGAGCATACAGACTGTATAGGCCTGAGCCGGGCCAGGGGGTCGTCGATCGGTATATAATCTGCGGAATGTGAATCACGAAATAACTGTGGAGTGAGTACACATTGTGGTTTGTGGTTTGTACGTACTGTGGTAAGTAGAAAAGCACGGTTCGAGGGGGAGTCTCATACCCTACACATTACAGCACATTACAGTACTCTTCTCCACATGTTAAATTCGGGAGTGGACATTTCTGAGAGGAGACCCCGCATTCAATATATTCCCCGCCCCCACACAGTACCAGCCAAGCACGCGGTGTCAAGCCACACAGCAAACTCAGCTTGGGCGGGAGAATTAGGCGAACCACGCGAACAACTTATTACCATGGTACGGACGAAGTATGAAATCTTACTCTACTAGAATCCTGGGCTTTCTTGATCCAAGATAGAGAGCACGCCTTGCCTTATGAAAGTGACGGTGGTGATTTGAAGGCAGTATAAGTAGTATCGCCGCTCTTATAGATGCCCTGAGCCGCTGTCAATATGATGCGCGAAATATCGTGATGGGAAGGGCAACCCCATGTCTCTCCCAGCCCTGCACTATTGGCTTACCCCTGCGTTACCCTACCGAGGTCCTGAAGATCCCACGGCGAGTCTGGCCCAACCCTGCGTCATCAATTTTGCACCTGCTATTGCCAAATCCACTGATCAACGCCACAGCCGAGTTAGAGCATCGCAGTGCAGGGTAAGCATACACTTGGGCCTTGTGCACCGCAACTGAGAGCCAGTCTCCAGCGCAGCCAAATGTTGCTTGGGAGTAAAAATCAGTTAGCCAGCGGGGGGACCGCGCGTTTTGCGGGTGTTCTGCGGGTGTTCTGCGGGTGTTCTGCGGGTGTTTTGCGGGTGTTTTGCGCGGATCGAGTCGCCAAGAGTATAGTAAGGCTGCTCGAGTAATGCCAAACTGACAGCTGACAGAGTATGCGGGTAGATGGATGGTGAAAAATCAATGTCGAAAACAGAAGTCGCAGGGTTGATGATAATCTGAGAATCGAAGCTTACAGACACAAATCACCGATATGTCTCTGCCTAAATGCCACCATGTCGGTTCGTTGTTCCATTGTGGATTGTTGTGCGATTATCCCCGTGTATACCAACCCATATATGCAGCAAGATCTTCGCAGGCTACTCGAAGACCCGGAGCAAGCATGGTCGGGTCTCCACCTTCCCCACATATCGCTTCCAACATTGTGGAGTACCGGCACCGAGACCGCGGCACATGCTATGGATTATGATCGGACATTCACAACCATTTCGTCCTAGCAAATGTGTCGCCACCCCTATTCACCCTGTTCACCCCGCTCTTGGCCGCTGTGGGGCAGTTGCGGGCAAAGCTGTCACTATATACATCAACAAGGCCATGGGATCTATTTGAACACCATGTCTGTGCCTTCTTTCCTCGCCGCTCCCGTGTTGTCTGTTTGCATCAGTTTCGCAAGATGCGCGTCCTGGGCATCCTCGTAGCTATAGCGACTTTGGTCCATGTCACCCTCGCACAGGGCGAGCGCGAGTTAGTAGAGGCCTTCACGAAGGTGCCGTCATGTGCTGTAAGATATCTGTTTTTGTTTTTTTGTTTTGTTCTACCTCGGCTTGGTAATATATTAACACCTTCCCAGCAAAAATGTAGTGTGAAAACACTAGGGGCAGCCAAGTGCGAGCTGCTCGATGTCAGAAATTGCTTTTGTGCGGATGAGGCCTTGCAATTAGCAGTATCCGTCTGTGTTGTGGAAACATGCACAGTTAAAGACCAATCCGGTATATACCACCAACCCTTCACTTCGAGTATTTTTTCTTGGTTATGGCCTGAAGCTAATTTATGCAGCCGCCACAATCATTCTCCAAACCGAAATATGCAACGGTATCCCACATCCTTCACGGAGCGCGGAGATTATACGAGACGTTATCATAATCGCCTCGATAACTTTTCCAATCATTGCCCTAAGGTTCATCTCAAGGAGCCTTGTATCAAACAGATTATGGCTAGATGACTGGGCAGTAGTAGTTGCAGCTGTAAGACCTCCCGAAATACGATCTCCCGACACTTTTATTAACGAACTGAACAGATCCTGATGGTTCCGATGGTTGTTATTCCAATTTACAGTATGAACCATCTTAATACGATAGCATTCCCAAGTTGAAGCTAATTACTTTAGATGCCACACTTGGCTTCGGAAGGCACTTCTGGGACGTTAACCCTGATAACGTCGTCATTCTTAGAAAAGTACGGTTTCTCCCCTCCATCCCTTTTACCATCACCAACTTACCATCATAGCTCTACTACATCTCCCAAATATTATATATTATGGTACAAGGCCTGGCAAAGGTCTCTATCCTCCTTTTATACCTCCGGATTTTCCCCGACAGAAACTTTCGCCGTATCATACACATCGCTCTTGTGTGGATGGCTGCCCGCACCATTATATTTGTCTGCGTCATCGTCTTCCAGTGCATACCTGTCGCAGTCTCATGGGACCAGTCGGTAGTAGGGAAATGCGCGGATCAGCAGGCATTCGTGTATGCCGGTGCTGCAGTGAGTATTTTTGAGGACATCGTCATTATGTTCCTCCCAGTGTACGAGTTGAATGCTTTGACACTTAGCTTGAAGAAGAGACTCGTTTTGGTCTTCATGTTCGCTCTCGGATCTTTGTAAGTATACTCCCATCTAGTCTTCGCGGTAGCGTTTCTGACATGAACAATCTAGCGCCTCCATCACTAGCATTATCCGACTCAAATATATCGTCTCCTATGGCACGACTATCGACTTGACTTGTACGTTGATTCTCCCCCCACAACGCCAATATAGTCGAGTCGCTAATTCCCAAACAGATGCCAACGTCGACCCAGTCATATGGAGTATCCTAGAATCATTCACCGCAATCATCTGCGCGAGCCTCATGTGCCTCCGCCCACTGATCGTAAAAATCGTGCCCAAATCATTCCCATCCACGGAAATGAGCGAAGCCGCCACACGCACCCCCACCACGCCCGGCTGGGCCAAGTCGATAAACGTGAAGCTCGCCAGCAAAATGCGACATAGCAGTAACAGATTCGAGCTGCATAGCCAGGGCGGCGAAGGGTTGGTGGATTCAGATAATGTTATTCGGGTGCAGAAGTCGTGGGTTACGGAGACGCACCCGGCTCGTACGGCGGAGAGTTTGGAGATGAAGGGGCGTAGTAGTTGCGGTACGCTGCCTACGGGGAAGAACTCGTGGGACCAGGAAGGGTAGGGAGTGGTTCACATATCCCGCTAATATTATGATGTATATATGTATATAGTCTTGTCCGCTAAATAGGGGCGTCTTGCTCAAATTAATAAATAATCCTACACTGTGCTGCGTGGTAACGCGCATGGTTTATTAAATAATCACATTCTTTGATTCCTTGCCAAAGTACTCACGGCCACAAGTCTTCGGGAGATGATTTCAAATGGCTCCACTGGAGAATTGTGCAGTGCCTTTCTGGTGATGTTAACTTATCAGCATGTCTCCATGTGATGTATCACTTTCGAAACCATGGGTAAGAAAACCTTTAAAGATTGCTAAGTATAACTAATCGGCCACGGTAACATAAATCTAACCTACCACATGAATAAATAATAAAGGCGTTCTAGCATAGTGTTCAGTTCACCAAAGGAGTAAAAAAACTCGGCGCCCCATCCTTCGCCGTATATACCTGCCCTGGGTGTCGCGAAGGGATCACAGTCGCCGCAGGCGCGAAACCCGCCTCCCTCTCCTGCCTCTCCCTCTCAGTCTCCTGCCCCGCCTCTCCCATCACCACATCCGGCACCGTATCCACCCCATGCAAGGTCAACTTTGATCCCGGCGGCACCAAATCCTCAACACTATCCGGTGCCTCCGCCCACTTCAAATCATACGGCGCCGTCAACTCATGCACATGCGGCCTCACGCGCGCGCCCCACGATTTCGGCTCCGCCACCAGATCCCTCCCCCTCACATACCCACGCTTATGCGGCTCCAGCCCAAACGCGCGGAAATACTCCTCCGGATGCGCCAGCGGATCGCCGGGGACACGCACCAAGTCGTCCCTGGCGAAGGTGCCCATCGCCTCAACGAGGCGGTACAAGATAAGCGGCACCCCGAGCTCCATCCGGTGCGCCGTCAGCCCCGCCATGACCTCCTGCCTGGTGCCCCTAGGATCGACGCCCGAGCCCTGGCACAGGCCCCGAAGGAAGGCCGTCGGGTACAGGTCCTCGCGGAAGGCCTCGTTGGGGTCCATACTATACTGCGTGGTAGCGGCATTGAGGTCCAGGCCGAAGGGGTCGATGACTTTGCGCAAGTTCGCCGAGTGCGCCCACCCCTCATCTTCATCGATGGTGCGCACGCGCACCGGCCCGGGCACATCAGGCTCATACGTCTCGTCGAGGCTGAGCAGGACCTGGTCTTGGTGGTATGGCTGGTCGTGGTTGACGCCGAAGCGCCGCCCGGTTAAGTCGGCGGTGGGGACGTCGGCGAGGAAGAAGTTCAGGAAGCGCGTGTTCGCCCAGTCGTTCTTCCGGTTGCGTGTTGCTGTGAACTCGGCCATGGTTCTGCTCTTGGGGCGGCCGGTGGGGAGGCGGGGGCGTGATCCGGGGAATTGGCCTCGTGTTGAGTAGGGGTGTTGGCGGGGGGCAAATGCTCGGCGCGCGAGAAATGTCTGGATTGTAAGGGGCGTGTTGGGGCCTATCACCTTTGGGCGCGGTTCAGGCAGCGGGGTTGGCTGTAAGATCGCTGGTGGCTCCTGGATCTGGATAACCGGGGGTACTGGCGGCCCTCTGACCGTTGGGCCATCAGTGTTAGGAGTTGGCGGCAGATCGATCGTAATGTGACCAGACAGTCCCGACGGTATCGTCCCCTTATCAGGCAGCTCCTCATCTCCTGGAGTAGGACCCGGCGTCAAAAGACCCCCTCCCTCCCGATTATCGCCAGGTGTCGGGCCCTGGGGAGGACCCGGCGTCGTAATACCCCCTCCCTCCCGATTATCGCCAGGCGTCCGGCCCGGGGTAGGACCCGGCGTCACAAGACCTCCTTCCTGATTACCGCCAGGCACCGGGCCCGGGGTAATGGGCCCGGTAGGCTTTTCCCCTGTCGGAGGTGGTGGTGTTTTCGGTCGGATTCGCCCCGCTAAAATATCTGTAGGTGTCCTGGCTGTCTCCTTCATCGCGTCGTCTTTATAACTCTCGACCTCTTCGAGATTGGCCATAGGTATGTACCCTTCTTGGTCACGAATCGTGTCCATAGTGGACTTGCCGATGACGCGCCAGCTGTCTGAATTAGGGCCCTTGGTGGTGTGGACATAAATGAAGCCATCTCTTGGCTCGAGGCCCAGTGGCGGGGCTACTTGATATACCCACTGGTCCATAAGGGCTGTCAGGGTATACTGCTTCGGGTCGCCTTCTGTGGCAATCTTGACTCTATAGAGGCCGTTATTCACTACCCTTTTCACGTCTCCTAGAAGCTTCCAATTGCGTCGACGTTTCCGGCCATCCCTGCTAGAGTTTGGACCGAAGCTTTCCCAATGACTGTTATCGATATTATGGAGCCAAAGAACGCGGTAATGCAGCTCCTTGAAGGGGTCGTCGCTTTCGACAATGTAAGCCGATGGCAACCCCTCTTTATGCGATGTGACGATTCCAAGACGATACTGGACGCCGTTCGTCTTGTTGATATACCGGACAAATTCTGACAATTGCTCGACACTATAGAAATTGGTGTTCCCAAAACCTGCTTGCACCATCATTTGTTTCACCTGTCGATCCAAATCAGCCTCCCTTGTCCCAGTATTTAACAGCCGGCGTTTTATGACGTCTATATGGAATGTCCTGAACTTGTGGCCCTTGATTCCATCCTTCAAGGAGTCGACCCCGAATCCTTTCGGGGCTCTGCTCACGCCCATAACGTTTTTAAAGGCTTGACTCAGAGCATATACTCCACAAAGTAGCCCTCTTCCAGACGTCTCCTCAGGGGCCCATCCTTTCGCCAGATACGGCAAGAGTTCCTTCACCACATCGGGATTGGCTGAGAAAGTTGACGCATTGACCACAGAGCCAGGGGTATCATGTCGAGTGCGTTCTTTCGTTATTTTCCTCGGTATCTTCACTGGCGTCCCAAAGTTGGGAATTCCTAATGGATTCGACCCGGAGAACCTCGGCGTTCTGGGGCTTTTTCCCTCGTATGGAGGAGGGCTTATCGGAGGATTAGCAGCAGCCATTGGAATAGATGCCGACCTATGCGACTTCAAAAATTGTTTTGACAACTGAATGAGACTTGGGAATAATGCGGAGTATGTATGGATAATAGAGTCAATCGATCGCAAGTTTGATGCAGTAGCCAATTCTTTAAAACTTTGAAGGGAGCCAGAGCGCCATTATAACATTATGAGGAACTTGCAGGAGTCCATATGAGAGTGACATGATAGACGCATCCGGAAAGTTGACAAAGAAATATCTCGATAACTCTTTGAAAGAAGATGTGCCATTGTCACCCACCAGGAGCCAACTTAACGATACAGGTGCTGAATCCGTACATTTGAAAGCACACAACACCAAATAACAGGAGAGCGGCAAAATAGGAGAGTCAGTTTCATAGTTTGCGATGCATTAGCGTAGCTATTGTGTTAGGGATATTCGAAGGACAGCCAAGCAGCAGCCCTTGCGTCCTATATTCTCGCGATCGTAGGACCGCATCTTCGGCCCAACTTGGAAAGCAGAACTTTCTGCAGGACCAAGCAGCAAAGCAATCCGCAAGGTGAATCCGCAAACGGAAGTCCGAGGTGGATTTTCATGTCAAATACCGAGTGTGTGGTGACTTGCACGCCTTTCAACCCAACACTCTCGAAAACAAAGAAAAGGCAGCGACGCGAGCGGATCAACGGGAAAAAACAGATAAAGAGATGAGAATTTGGATGGTATGCCACGTAAACTTAGCTGGGAGATAATCCGGCTGCCATGGTTATTTTCGCCGTTCCTGGCAATAGGACTGGCTGTTCGTGAGTGTAGAGGTGAAGGGGTTTCGCGATGTGTGTAGAAAGGAAACAAATTTAGCGCCAAGACATGTGACTTGAGTGGTAAGAACGAAGCCTATCATACTGAAATACCACAACAACTGGCCAGTCTCGTCAAGAATATTTCGTTCGTCATATTCTAAAGGTGCTAAATAAAGATTCAAGCTTTGAGCCCAACTGAAACACGCCCATCCTTCCCTTAGGCAGGCCCCCTCTCAAGCCCCCTCTTAACATCCTTCGCCCTCTTCCCCTTCAAATCCGGCTCCGGCCTCGGGATCTCAGGCCTTCCACTCAGCATATCAACCACAGGCTCAATATCCGCCCAGAACACCTCCAGCGGTCTCCGATTCGCCCAATCCGTCTCCTTCCGCTCCACATGCTCCATCGACGTGAACGTCACGCTCGCGCCACGGATCCCAATCACGCTGCTGCTCAGCGCATCGTCCTCGATCGTCTGCGCCGACGCACCGGCGAACTTCTCAAGGTGCTCAATACACTTGATCGACAGCCTCACAGCGCGGATGCGGTCCATCGGCGATGGCGTTCCACCCTGCTGCACGTGTCCTGGGATGGAATCGCGCGACTCGAAGCGTCCATGCGCCTCGGTGCGGATGATATCCGCGATCAGCTTGGCCGAGTAGACGCTGCTCGCCTTCTCGCCGACGAGGATCAGGCGGCCAGCGCGGGACTGGCCTGAGTCTTCCGCGAAGGCCTTGCGGAGGTGTCGGATGTCTGCGGCTAGCATGTCGATGCTGATGCCTTCTTCGGGGGTGTAGACGGCGGTGGCGCCGACGTTGAGGCCCGCGAGGACGGGGACGTAGCCGCAGCGGCCGCCTTGGGTTTCGATGACGAAGACGCGGCGGCGGGAGGCGGATGCAGATTGTTTGATCGTGTCACAGTAGCGGACGAGCTCGTTGAGGCAGGTGTCTGAGCCGAGACTGTATTCTGTGCCTGGGACGTTGTTTGATATCGTAGCTGGAAGGAGAGTCATGGGGATAGCCAGTTGGGGGAATTCCTTCCTCGCTTGGCGGAGCTGGGACATAGAATGGAATGCCTCGAAACCGCCCACCATGAAAATGGCGTCGATCTTGTATTTCGCAATTAGCTCAGCGACGTTAGCCATCCCGGAGTCGCCTGGAAGCTCTCGGTTCGTGCCAATCTCTGATCCGCCCTTGGAAGCCCAGTTGTCGACCTCGAGCCAGTCGAATTCTCTGACAGCGCCTAGTGGCGTATCGCCGTGGTGTCTCGTAAAACCGGCAAAGCCGTTGTATATGCCGACTGGAGTGTGTCCTCGGGTCTGGCAGTATGCGACGGCAGCTCGGGTTGCCGAGTTCATGCCACCAGCCGGCGCTCCTACGTGGATGATACCAATTCGCATGCACTAACAATGGTGTTAGATATATTGACCTAGTGAGGGGATGTGGATACAAACCTTATGCGCTGGCAAATGCATAGTTTTGTCTAGAGACGTTGCAGTAGTAATCAAGTAAGAAGCATAAATCTCTGCAAACTCCGTATCACGTAGACCCATCGCTCTGTCAAAGTCGCGGGCTTCAATGGCTTTTGCGACTTCCTGTGTGTCGCGGACGGCTTGCATCAGAGGCTTTCTAACAATCTTGTTCTCGTTGATAGCGATGAAACATGTGGGTGTCTCTGGCTTCGCATCAAGGACGGCTCTCACAGCCTCAACACCTTGGAGTGTTGCCAATGTTCGGTCAAACGAGCATGCATTCCCACCACGTTGAACGTGTCCGAGGGTTGTGATTCTTGTATCGAGTGCAAGGCCCTTTGGGTCGGCGAGCAAATCCTTGACCTGTTCAGGCGTTATTTTATTGCCTTGTTGGTCATTGGCACCTTCAGCCATGATAACGATAGTCTTTCGCTTTCCGACTCCGCGGTGCTATATTGAATTAGTGGGCCAGTCTGGTAACTTGGGCGGTTACTCACCTTCGCAATAATTGTGCACATCTCCTCGCGCCAGTTGTCTGCTCTGGGCTTCTCGGGGATAAAGACGAAATCTGCGCCCGTTGCAACACCAGCCATCAGGGCCAACCAGCCGCAGTGCCTGCCCATAACCTCGATAACAAACGCACGAGAATGTGACGACGCAGTCGCTTCAATGTAATCGACCATTTCGCAAATGCGTGCCAACGCCGAGAAGCAACCAATGGTCACATCCGTACCCGACATGTCGTTATCGATAGATCCTACTAAACCAACGATGGTCAAGTGCATGAAGGGCTTGATTTCTTCTTCGGTGAGCTCTTTGGTCTGCACCAGCTCCTCCAGCAGGCCGGGCCACTCGAATCGAAACTTGTCGGCACCCGTAAGAGAACCATCTCCACCGCAGATAATGAGGGAATCAATGCCATTGATAACCATGTTCTTGGCAGCCTTTAGTCTTCCGGGACGTTCGTAAAATGCCTTGCAACGTGCTGTTCCGATCAACGTACCGCCCTCGGAGAGCCAGCCTCTGACGTCGCCCCACGACATTTGCTTTATAAGATCTCCGCCTTGCACAAGGCCCTCGTAACCCTCGTATATACAGTATGCGTCGAAACCTTCGTCAATGGCGGATCGGACGACAGCTCGTACAGCCCCGTTCATTCCGGGCGCATCACCGCCACTCGTCATCATGGCAATCTTGCGTCGCTTGCCATTGGGAAGCAACTCGGCCTTCTGGCCCTTCGGTCTAGGGTCGAGCATGCCCATATTTGCGATCTCTTGTAGATTGTAGAGGGAAAATAGGACGGGCTTTCGCAAAACCCGATTTGGGGCCTAAAATGCTGTGAGAAGCTGCCAAGGGAAGGGATTCAAGGTGGGGGTGGGTGTATGTACGTCACAGAACTTGTGCTATCTACTGTCACTTGGTGAAATGCACAGGACAGGAAAAGATGAGGTTATTCGGAGGGTATTTGTTCTATGGGAAAGGACAAAATATTTTGAGGGAGATAAAAGTTGTTATTGAGCTGTTTGGAAGAGGGGCAACTATGACAAGAATTGTAAAGTATGATGCTGTAAGGGCTGTAAGGGCTGTAAGGAGTGGGGCAGAAAGTGGGTGGGATGAGTAGAGGTTGAGTCCCCCGATTGCCAGGATAGCGAGACTGACCAGTGATAGCTTGAGATTGGGTGATAGCATTTGCTCACCATGCCTCACCAAGCCTCTACCACGTACAAAAGAAGGGTACGTACTCTGTACCGTCGGCGGCCGATCGGCCGCTTTCATCCACGACCAGCGGTGTTTAAAGCTGATCGGAAAAAGTGTCGGTCCGATTGTCCCGTTAGCTCCCCAGGCTGTGGCAGGCTGTGGTTTTGGTGGGTTGTTGATTGGCGGCTGCGCTAAGAATATCACAGCTTCAGACAGCGGCGTGTTGATATAGATATAGCTGTTTGAGAGCTCAGTGAACTTTTCCTGCTTTATTGCTGCCCTTCACGCGCTTGCCTATGAGCTAGAAAGGGCCGTGAATATATGCCAGTAGCCCTTGGACCACCGAAGACGCCACGATGAGCGGCATTCCCGACAACTTCCCCATGTCCTTGCGACCATGGCCCACCAAGGAGGCCAATGGCTCAGCGCTCCCGACACTCATATCTCGAATCAATGCCGAAAGAGGCCAATTCAGGAACCTCACGGAAGAGGATCTTCTGGAGGAGATTGCGAAGGGGGAGAATGAAGCTGCAGCAGACAATGACGAGATGAGCACCGAGGATGAGATCGAAGCAGCGCCTGATCGCCAGAAGGAAGTGATGGACGCGAAGGCCGAGATGCTGGCCCAGTTAGAGTGAGATTCACTGATACGCTGTTGCAAACGGGATATCCGCTAATACCACCCACCCAGACAAGCACACCATGCGTCAATGATTGCCCTCGACTTTGTCGCGCTCCTCCTCTCGAAAGATCAACCAGTACAAGCAGGCCTCTCAATATCCGATGGCCTGCGCCAGGTTGTCTCATTAGGCACCCTCGGCGCCGATCGCGTCAGAGACACGCGCCTCACCGAGCCGCGCAGAAAAGACATCGCCACCGTCGGCAAGGGCTGGAAGATCCAAAGCTTCAACACCAGCGTCGAATCCATACTCAATGCCGCCTCACGCCTCGAGACCGAAATCGCGGCTGAGACAAAGTACTGGGAGGCCATCCTAGCCGTCGACGAAAAGGGCTGGAAGACTTGCAAGCTTCCCCAGGAACAACACACTCTAGGCGTACGTTTCGGCTTCTTCGATGCGGCCCCCGCCTTCAGCAACCGCAGCCTCGCCGCCCTCCGCCGCCAACCAGATGGCACCGCCTACCTCGACCACGGCGCCGCCGACCCAACACCCAAGCGCGTCCTCATCCACATCGAAACCAACGGCGTCCTCACTGGCGCTCTCTCCCCCGAAACCTCTGCCCCCGACTCCTCCTCCCTCGAAACCCTCGTCCTCCGCGCCCGCAACGCCGTCTTCGAAGAAGAGCTCTGGCAAGAACTCAACCGCGAAGCCCGCACCCTCGCCAACCACAGCGTCCGCATGACCGGCGACGAAATCTCCTGCCAACTCACCCCCTCAACCCGCATCCTCCTGCGCCTCGAGCCCCTCTCCACCTCCG